>JAQIXU010001493.1:0-17032 GCA_034701245.1 Strigamia transsilvanica | reverse complement strand
GTGGTATGCCGAAATGCCATTATGAATGTAGGAGTAACTTGACTATGACGGAGCCTTTTTTTGGGGTTGACAGCAATTTGCCTGTACGTCCAAGTTTGTTCTTAATAATTTTAAATGAAAATTGAGTGTTTGTTTCACGTTTAAGGTGAAACACTCGGTGCCTATGCTATTTTTAAATAGAAATTTCATTCGACCTAGCTAACAGTGCCCGAAAGTCACATGACTGAAAAACCAAAGTCTTACTATTTAGTGCTGTTACTGAATAAACTATTTTTACTGTGCAATTTAATTTTATAGCCGCTTTTTTAAATTTATTTAGGCATTAGGTGCCGGCAAATATGAATCACTGGAGGCGGAATTTCTCACAGACGACGTAGAAGACGAATACGATGCTTTAAATGACGAAACTTTTGGGGGAGATCTCAATGGTAAACTTACTAAATTGAAACTAAAGCTTGAAAATTATGTATTTACCGATTCAACATTTTGATTCAACTCCGAGTTGAACGTATCTCGTTGACAGTAGCGGCGTTAATTATTTCTAAATTTTTAAATTTGCTTGTTATTTCATTTTTATTTTTATTTGTTTAGCAACCGATGATTGGGAAGATGATCACACTAAGTTTTCTCAGTTGGACGCGAAATCAAAGCTGTGGAATTCGTCGATCACGTCACGGAACGTGAAGAATGAGTATTCAAATGCCGTTAGCAGTTTGGATAAAGTGGCGCAAAAATATGTCAACAAATCGTTACCCGGAGATGATTTATATTCGGGGCAGCAAGATGAAAACGAAATCGAGCAATCCATTTCGCAGTTATTAATTTTGGACGATGAATTGGACGATCCTGCCATTGTCAACGTGGGCAAAATTCCTCACAACAAGAAGAGATCTTATTACACCATTTCGCCACCTCCACCCGCCATTATAGAATCAGATAATGTCGTGAGTGAACCAACGACGAATTTAATTAAACAAAAACAAAATTATTATTTTTTTTTAAATTTCTTAAATTAATTTTCAGGGTTCACCTTCGACGAGCACAATATGGACATCAGCGTACAAATCAGATTCGAATTATCCATCACTTCTTCAAAACTTGCAAACAAAACAGATCAAAAGAACCGATCTCAGGTTACAAGATCCATCAATCGTCGGCATAGAAGCAACACCGCCGAGCCAATCCAACCAAGCCGCGCGAACTCAACGCGTTTCGCCAGTTATTCACACATTAGAAGAGATTGAAAGTAAATTACTAGAATATCCCGATATTCCGGCGGGAGCCAGAACTGTCGAAGAAATTGAAAGAGATTTGGCAACACAAAATCAAATGAATGGTGGCATCATTGGTCCAAATGCGCAGCATATGTTTAGGGGCAGATCGAGACCGATGCCCATTAACCGACGATCATCGCCAGTTCCTCTGGATGTCGGTTAGTTTTTACATTTTATTTGGTTTTAAATTGTTTTCATTTTTAGTACATTTATTGTTTTTTTTAAAATTTTGACAGGTTTGTGCATATCGCCACCAACTTTTTCTCTTCCTATGTCTTCACCTTTAGGAACTCCACCAAATCTCGGAATGAGTCCCGGATCCATCTTGATTCCACCGTTTCCCAGACGTTTTATACCGTCTCAAGTCGGATTTCAGCAGCCTATGATGGGTAATTTGTGCTGTTATACATGTTTTTTAAACAGATTTAAATGATATTTCTATTAATTTCGTTAGTTCCAAGAGGTCAAGCATACCTAGGTCAACCTCTGCTATTTCCTGGTGGGCGAATGTCTCCTCCCAATCACCCGATGTTTAGTCCACGGTCCCGTTTTGCTTATCCGGTGCGATATGTGGATCCCTATCAGAGAGTTATACCGCCTGTACATCATCCGCTTTTGGGAATTGTAAGTTTCAGTTAATATTTAATTTTTTTTTTAATATTAATTTATTTATTATTATTATTTTTTGTTAGACTCAACCTAGGCCGAATTTAATGCAACGACCAGTTCGTCCGCAAATACCGTTTCAACGTCGTTCGAGCGCTTCTAATGGCGAAATTGACGAGTATGCCAATCTGATGAGTGCTAAAGAGAAGGAATGGCTCATTAAAATACAACTATTGCAATTGCAAACCAGTAATCCATACTTGGATGACTACTATTATACAGTGCGCATTCATTTTATTATTATTTGTATAGATTTTAAATTTGTTTTGTATGTTTTTATTTTTTTTTTAGTCATACCTTATGAAGCAGAAGGCACTAGAGAAAAATCGTGAAGGTGACGCGGAAGGCGAAGAGCCAAAACTATTGTTACCTGAACTGACAAAAACGGAAACGAGAACTTACACACCGGAGCAATTTGAGGGATCTTTGGGAAAATTGCAAGCCGTGAGCGTCAATTATCCTAGGAAAATTATCGATTTAGATATATTCCATCCGGAAGACACGGATGGGGAAATAACGACTAATAAGGATCTACGAAAGTTTAGACAAGCTCTTATGGAAATTGAAAAGGTATAATTTATTTGTTTATTTATTATTGAAATTTAAATTTAATTTTGTTTTTTTTAAAGTTATATTCTATTTTCCTGACAATCGACGACACGGATAAGAAAATCTTAGCCCTGCCCAAAGAATCGCATGAACCACTGGAAGAGGGAAAAAGAGTCGCTATTATTTCTATATTTAATGCATTTTCGAATGCTGTGTGCTCAGATGACAAATTTGTTCACATCATGGGGATCCGAAAGGGAAGAAGTTTAATTTTGCGATGTTTTGTTTTGTTTTCAAAGGTAATGTTCGAATAGATTTTTATTTGGTTAATTAAGTTTATGTGAAATAATTGATTTTTCAGCTCCAGAAAAGAGTTATTTTGTTGGCTATGTTGAAATATTTTACTCCAATCATGAAGAAAGCTAGCCATGATCAAAGCACGTGGAATTTTTTGATTTATTTTCGCGAACTAATCAATGATACTAGTTTTGAAGACTTAGTTGATATAGGCTTGACTATGTATAACCAAGGTGACAATATGCTACCGAATGTTGGTAAAAGTCATTTTGTATATTCATGTCAATCAAAGGTAAATTTAAAATTTATACAAATTTATAATTGTTAACTTTAAAAATTTTTTTTTTTTTTTTTTTCCAGTTTGGTTTGACAATTCTTGCTTTAATTTTTATTCATGCTGAAAAACTTTACGTTCAAGAAGAATGTAAAGAAAATTTGAAAGATAAATGGTGGGTAAATCTAGCATTTAACTTGTATTTTTCTAATATTTATTTATTTATTTATTTATTTATTTATTTATTTAAAGGTTGATGATAATTTCTCATTTTGTTGACACATTCACATCACTTTCCGATGAAGTTATCCCACGTATTGATGAAAGTGTAGTGAAGTCGATTGATTTTTTGCCACATTTTCATCGGTTTTCACATCTTTTGAAATACAATACATTAGAAAAGAAAATTAAATTAGCTTTTCCCGTTACTGACGTAACAACATAAAGGGTAGTGAAATATTCATTTATTTTTTTTGTATTTGTTCGAATTCCGAACACTAATTTTTACTTTAGTTTAAGCATATTAATTAGTAAATATCTTTAAACAGCTGGATATAAAAAAATGTACCCTTTTTTTCCCTACGATTATTTTTTAAGGTAAATTATTGTATACTTTTCACATCTGTGCGGGCTGAAAATATGTTTAAATGCCCTGGCTGAATTAGTTTAATGCCGTGAAAAAACACAGACACTTATTTCGCTTTGATTTTTGTATGGTTTTAAATTAAGAGCCTAAAATTTTATTTCCAGTTTGTATAAAATTGTGTTAGTTGTTTATATTTTGGATTAAATTGAAATTTAAAATTAATCCGCTCCATTATTTCGTCTTAAAACATCAGTCGCCATGTCTTAAAATTTGACAATAGATGGCTCTGGTATGACGTCATCCTACAACTATCCAATCTGAAGCCACAATCTACCACTGTTTAAATGGCTACTAATGGCATTTAAGCCGGCACAAAGTGGTTTAGTAACATTGGAGCAGTTTGTACTCACTATAAGCGTAAGTATCCTCAAAGCAGAAGCGGCATCAATAGCTACTGATTTTAGAAGCGATCGTATTAGCTCGGAATGAGCCTAGAATATGCTATTTACACGAATGCATCACTTTACAATCTCATCTGTCTAAAATCAGTGCGTTGTTGTCAAAACGTAGATAGTAAATAGACAATTTAAAATATCCCGTGCATTTATTTCTAGATACGAGTTTAACCATGGCTAATGGATATATCAATGGAACGTAGCAAGCGGTCATTTTTTGAGTTGTTGCCTTTTCTGACGTCGAATGAAACTTCGGATAACGCAACCATTGATGTTGCCAACAAGGGCTGTTTTGGTTCTTTTGACACTGTTGCGTGCATCCGCAACGCTCTTCTATCATTGTGCACCACGGTGACATTTTTACTATGTCTTGGTCGAATTGTAAAACTTCATTTAGTCAAGCACCCGCAAATTCACCAGTTTTTTATCTTCTATTTTGCTTCTCTCGAATGCATTCTGTGGTAAACACGTTTTAAATTTTTACAATTTTTCGCAATTCTTAATTATTTTTTTTAAATTTTTTTTTGTAGTGTTGTTAATTGGATTATAGGAAACCATGTTCCGCAGTTGGATTTATCTGCATCATATTTAAAACTAATGCAATTTATTGTTGTATGTCATTTACATTGGACTGTAGCGACAAGAATTCTCCATAAGGAGAAATTAGTGATAAGGTAAAAAAGCACCGTACACTTGAGAATCGAATTTCTATTCTATTTATATTTAAAATGTTGGTTGTTTTTGTTTATTTTTAGAGTTATAGTTCCAATTCTAGTCCTCTATTTTATTTATTTTACTATGATGACAGTAATAGGAATAATGAGTGTGAAATCGAGTTGGGTGGAATGTCTGGAGCCGGATTGGATAATGTTGTCGTTTGTTGAGTTTCTCGTGGTTCAATTATTTATGCTGGCTGGTATTTATATCACTAAAAAAATTAATGCTGTTAGTACCGTTGATTCGTTTAAAAGAGCACAGAAAAGGGATTTATGGAGGTAATTCACGAGAATTTATTTTTTGTGCAAATTGGAATAAATGTAACGTTTATTACAGTGTTATAGCTGCTTTTGAAATATCTGCACTAGTTAGTGTCATTTATGACATCACGATGCTCATCTGTGAGTTTTTTTGTGTCATTAAGATAAATGGATTTAATTTTAAAGCATGTTTCGTATGATTTTTCAGTGGGAAGTGAAGCTATGAGCTGTAGCGCCATTTTTGTAAGTAATATTCGTCCTAATAAAACAACAAATTTAAACATTTCTAAGAAATCAAATCGTTTTAGGGCCACATGCAACTGGTTTACTCTCCGATTTTTGCCTTGTTTATGGTAAATGTTTAGAAATTAACGCTTTTCGATTGTAAAAAAATGTGTGTTATTGTTTTTATTTTTAGATTTTGAAACTTATGCTACCGATTTGGGTGATGTTGTGCGTGTTCCATCCTGTTCCACTGATGATTGTCGACCCAGAAACGGTTCTGGGTTGGTCTTTTGAAGGGGTGCGTGTCGAATAACTGCTAACTGCGTATAAATAATTGTGTAACACATTTGATTACACTCTAGACTGCACCGACGTCAGTTTTCAGCCCTGCACATCGTGAGCGTAGTATTTACAAACAGTTGGAGCATCCTGGGACCAATTCAGGCCAGACGGACCAAACGATAATCATTGAACAACCTCTATCGAGATCGCAGACCTCACCGGGTACATATCTACAACTTCTAAATCTAATTGATTAAATGATTTTTGTATAAAAAAAAATTGTGCTAATAAATAGAATTAATCTTTCGATTTCAGCGTTTTTTACGGGGCTTCTGAAACGCGGTGGTCAACAAACTTCCTTAGCGCCGATCAGAGAAGAGGGAGAAGCCACAATTGTGGTTGTAACTCAGCCGACACCTTGCCCTGATAAACCACCGGAGCGTGGTCCGGACGAACAGCCGTTACTGCATTCCGGTTCTAGTCGAACCACCGAATCAAGTAGCGTTAGTGAATAATAATTTGATATTTCATCGTTCTTTATTTTGTGGTTTTCGTCTTTTTTTTGTATGAATTTTTAACTGGATTAATTTTAACCTCCCGATTATGACGAATGTTTTCCATTGTGGTAAGATTATGGCATCCGATGGTAATTGTTAGTGATGTGTGAGTTCGGTTCACTAGATTTAAACTGAGCATTTGGGATTCATGGTAAATCGGTAATTAATTTGAGATATTTGCTTGGAATCGGCTCGGAATTGTTAGTGAATCGAATCCAGTGTAGTAATTGCATTTTTACTTGCTGTAAAATCATACGAATAGTTTGTAGTATTTATGGATTTGATTGGTGTGATGTAAGATCGAAGTTTTAATAGTATAAATGGGTTGAGATGCAGCACAAAATGCAATTAAGAGTTTGGTTTTTGGTTTTTAAATGCGTGTTTATCAATTTTATCAATTTTATCACTGTGCCAAAGAATCATTCTAGTCATTAAACCAAACGCTTCCATGTTTACAAATTATTTACGCTTGTGTACATTCTAGTCTAAGCATTTGCTTACTACGATATTTAAATTTATTATCGTATTATTTTGCCTCAATTTGAAAATCGCCGAATAGGCACATTAATAAAGTCATTTAAACTGGTTTTTACTTTTTAAACCAGTTTAGAAAATGTAGACCAGTTTAAATGACTTGATTAATGCGCCTAGTGTGTATTTTGCTTCATTTTGAGAAGGAAAATTACGGAACTTCTATTGTCAGGGTGGGATATTCAGTAATATCTAGGTATTTAACTACCACACATTGCGATGAAATTAATTATTGGAGGTATTCAGACTATTTTTAAACTTCTCATTCTAGTGTAATGGATCTTGCGAAATTAAATTTCAATGAAATGTCGAGGGTTAAACAAAAACACCAAAAACATGACCGGTTATCAGCAGATTAGGCTATATCGATAGGATTAATCAAAATTCTCTCAGATTTTTGTAGTGGGGGTTCATTTTTGATAACACGACATTCGATAAAATGGTTGATTCACAGTTGACTGTACATGAAATTGCATTTAACTAAATATCAGATGCTAATCAATGTAATGAAATGGATTTTTTTTTGTTTTTAAATATGCAGTAAACATTATGCAAATGGCGGTTGTATTGTGTTTTGATGCATTTTTTTTGTTCCAAATGCGTTTCAATTGGGTGGGAATTATTCGTAGTTTGTGCGGCATCTGCATAGATGCTGATTGTGGAGTTGGTTCTGGATAACCCGATGATTTTAAACCTGAATGATAACCTATGTCAACGATTTATTTTAACTTAATCCGGGTTTCATCCTTTCATTTTTATAACCACTTTAATATCATTATGATATACATTTGTATGAGTATTATTGACTTCAGTTGTAAATCTTTATAATATCTTTTTTATATTAAATTTATACAATTAAAACAATTATTGTAAGTTATATAATTTGTACAAATAGATTTACTATATAATTTCTTTGTAAATACTTTTAATTTCTTAATAAACATTTACTTTGGTTTGTAAAGTAATTTTTGGAAGACGATAATACACTACGACTATACATTTGTTAACACTACACTTATGCTATTTCGTGGGAATTTATTATTCATAACAGTTAATATATCTGAAATGGAAAACAGCTTATTTGTTAGTTTGAATAATTGTTTTTTTGCGAAATTTTGACATTACAACTAGGGACTTTCTATTTTAATCTAGAATTACGGTCGACATTTGTTTAACATGCGAATGAAATGAACATAAAAACAAAAATAAATTTGTATAAAAATAATAAAGCTTAGATTTTTAAGGCCAAATATTGGATACACTTTAGTCTTATTTAAACTGAGAATGCACATCACAGGTATACCAAAAAGTAGGTAAATAATAAAATAATATACTGGTAAATATTCGAATACAGATCACATGTTACAAAATCTCATTTTTCATTAGGGATTGTCATTGAGGATAATCAAGAGTCTTCATAAATGAAGGATCAAATATAAATTTAAAATATGCATATCATCACATTACTTGAATATGTATTTACAGAAACAATATTTGTATACTATTTAACAGAAAACAACACAAATTTAGCTACGACTTAAAATCAACTATTGGTTATTTTATTCCTATTCGACTACTGTTTGTGTTTCTCTTTTTAGCATTTCAATTCACATATTCATAAATTCTTAACGAAACGGAATTCTGTTATCTCTGCGCCTGCGCAGTAGAGTAAAACATTTCACGCATCTCTATTTTAAATGCAACTAGGTTAATAGATACAAGAAATGCCATAATATAGAAACAGTTAACCATCTTATGCTAAAAGTACTATAAATGCAAAGATTTTTATAGTATTTTTTGAAGAGTTTGAGCATTGCCTTTATGATGCAATTGCACCCCTAACTGCTTTTTTTCATGTGGCATCCAACCGAAACCAGAAAACTCTTTCACGAGATAATCTTTGTTATAGATCATTCATCCGAACAGTTTGGATATTGTAAATATCTTTTATTTGCTTAATTACACCTCCTGGTGCATATTTTACCTCGTAACAAGCATTGGTTTCGATGTGGTAGCGGAATGTGTTCCAGCAGGAGTCTCATGCATCGGATACCATTGCGCAACGGGTCGTCTCGAATTTGCCAGCATTTCAATCCAGTGATCGCCACCTGTACCAATAACTCGTGGCCCAACATTACAGCAACCCATTAGTTCATTGGATCCAATCCTGTAATGGAATAATTATTCAATTTTTTGCAAACGCAAAAGATAAAAAATAAAATAAAAATAAAACTAACCTGTCGTAATCAATAACTTTAATTTGAAGACTGACATCATCAATATTTTGAGATGGAACATCAAAAACAAACGCTTCGTTAAACACTGGATTTAAAGTGCCCTTTTTAACTGATGTTTTCTTCTTTTTGATTCTTTTACCTTGGCACATGAGGTATACTTTTATATAAGGATCTAAAGGTAAATGGTACAATTAATTTAAATTTGTTTCCACACACAGTTTGAGATTTCCTACCTGATTTTCCGTTTAAGTCCATGGGCTTAAGATTTCGTGCTTTTATGATAGTCACTGTGAGGCGGCCAGCAGTTGGCAAATAACAGAGAGAAATCATCAGTTCTCCAATATCCATTAGTTTATCCTGTAAAAATTAAAATTACTTTGCAAATTATGTTTTGTTGGACTTTGTTGATTGTTATTTACCTTTTTTGTAGCAAGTATGTCCATCTGGTATTCCATTTCCTGTCGTAAGTCTGATGAATGCAATAAGCCTTTGAGGACAACTTGACCAATTAAATCGTGTCTGGAGAATCGATCAAAGTCATAGACAGAAAATTGTAAAACTCGGGAGTGCAATTCCGAGTAATCAACGCTGTATATAAACATTTCATTCCACACTGGTTGTAAATTTTTACGCAACACCTAAAAAATAAAGATGATAATAATAATTTAAAAATACCACAAATTTTTTTTTTGTTACTTTTGATTGGAATTTCTTTTTCCGATCAGGTAATAAATACATCTTGATGTAGGGATCACAAGTCCCAGAAAAATCTTTTGCTGGGAGATTTGTTGCCTGCAGAATCTAATTTTGGAACATAAAACATTTAAATTTCCCGCCGTAAATTTTTGTTTAATTTCAATCTCCGCCACTCCAACTTGAATGGCGCCTTGAACTAATTATGTTTCCGGTTTCCGAATTTGAAACCGCGGCATAAACGTAATAACAAAATCATTTTCGATTAGGCGTACCTTAATGACAAGAGCATCGATTTCGTCATCATAGCGCAAAGTAAAGTGAAGTTTGCCTTGAGCTTCAGTTTCATTGTCAGAAGTTGAATTATCGCTGTCTTGTCGCATTAATTCGTAACGATATAATTCTGGCATTATAGCTCCCACCAAAGACGTTGATCGAATTCGCTGAGCCTTGTGGACAATATCCATTTGAGTCATGACTGCGTCTAATTTATGAGACAACTGACGCTGAAAGGATTCGTGTCGACTCGGCACTGTTGGCAATGTCGTTTGACGCAAGACCTGCAAATTTAAATTTACGCTTAATTGAGATTGAATCCCTCTGAGGACCAAACCATAAGGAAATATGCTAACATCTTATCTTAAAAGAGGTATGTGACATTTATTGATAACCTGGACTGCCAACAAGACGCATTATGGCGTTTTTTCATAATAAATAAAGAATTTAAAAATGGCTGCGCCAGTGCCATGTGACCAAATGAGGCCACGAAAATGACTTTCTGTGGAAAATCTTATTTTTTCCAATAAAATGTTCAATTAATGTTCGAATAACAAAAAAAAAAACCAATTAATTTTGAAAAGATGTACGAAATTGAAATCTATATTCCAATTAATGGGGGAAAACTTGACACAATTTAAACAATTTCGTTTGCATATTGATGGAGAAATCTCAGTGTTCAATTTAAATTTCGTTTTCTATAGTAAACACTCAACGTTTCATTGATTCACTCAAGTGTGAAATTGCTCCATCAATTAAATGAGATTAGAAATTTGTGGTCTACACGTGTGCACTCAATTAACGTCCATTAACGCCTCATAATGTATTTTTTTTTTTAAACTTCTTTCAACTAACTTTATTTTGCTTTATCTTAATACCTTTTTGTTGCTGTTTTCACTCTGTTCTTGGTGTTGGATATCCGGCAAACTGTGGCTAATTTTCAAGTTGCTGCCGCAAGGAAAACTGTCACTTGATGTCGCTCGTTTCAATTTCTTTCGGGTAAATGTCCTCTCTTGGTTGTCATCCCTTTTTTTCTTCAGATACTTACAACCCAGATAGAGTATAATGACGAATACAACCGCAGTCACAATGACTATGGATGTCATAAAATAAGATGACTCCATTTCGTCTGGAAATTTATTGAGAACAATAATAAATTTCGTTAAACTACAATTCGCGCTAGAGACGATCGATATACCGTATAGTTTGTTTTAATTCTAATCCTAAGAAGACACGACACTTACGACCATGCTAAGTCTCAAAAATTTAATACAAAATCGCAATTTGTGAGCAAGTCGATGCGATAGTGAAATGTGTCTTCTGTTTTGTTTTGATTACAAATTTCCAAACGATCTGTTTTGTTTATTTGCACGTGACGTTGCTTGTGCTACCTGAGAAGTAAGCCTGATGACGTCAAACGGGTTGGCAATTGCGCGTGCAAATATCGATTTAGGTGCCCGTGTCTACCGCTTCGCTTTGTCGTTGCGAAGTTCGAGGTCAAGAAAATTTCAGGTTGAAAATACTTGAAAACAAAACGAAAACAAAAGCAAAGATGCTGGGGGAACATGATGAAAAAGTTAACTTACGAAGTAACTCTTGACGGGATAATAAATACTTGTTGTTATTTAATCAATCTAGTTAATTTTGTTAAGAACTAAACCTGTAGAATTGAAATTAATTCGGATTCAATAAGAGGTAAGAAAATGCAATTACGAGTACTATAAAGCCCTAAAATCTAAATTTTAGAAAATTAATGCACAAATTTGCTATCAAAACAAAAATTATTTATGCAAATTGCGCAAATCAAACAAGTTTATTATGAATATTAATGCCATAAATGGTTAATATTTGCCTCGCAAAGCCAACATAAGCCCCGAAAAACCTGGGAATGACGTCATCGTGCTGGGCAGGATGTCAAGTTCAGGGTTACGCATGCGAGTTCAATTAAAATAACGAAATGAAAACGCACATTAAGCAAATAACGAAGAGAAATTCAACTTACTTGTTGTAGGGGTTGTGAGTTTCCCTGTCCTCGACGGAAAGGGGGAAGGCGATGATGCACGCAAAACGCCCATTGCAATCACACCTGTTGAATGAGAAGACTCGCTTCAAGTAATGATGAAACGGTTGCAAACAGTGCATCATGGGTACGGAATGAGACGCAGCCTCTCGTCGCTAGGCAACAAGCGTGTAGAGAAAATGAACGGTTGACGGAGGGAAAATATAAGGAAAATGAAAAAGGAATGCATTTGTTTATTTATTTAAAAAAAAAAAAAGAATATTTTTTTTGTTTTGGGTATTTTGTTTGGTAAATTTGATTTGGGTTTGGCAAATGAATAAGATTTACCCTGTAATTTGCTGTGATTCGTGGGGAATTGAATTTCGGAAACCGATATGCTGCGAGAACTTCGTGGAAATGTTTAGTTTAGTGTAATGTGTCCGTTCGAATCAAATGAAATTGTGATTTGAAGTTAATTGTTTGTTGTTTTGTTTGGTTTGGAGAGATGTTTAAGAATTGTAATTTATTTGATGCTCACAAGTCAGTTCAGGCGTGTTGCTTGATTAATGTGATTGCGAGGATTTCTAAGCGTTAAGCAGAAATTGTGGTTTGTCTGATTCTGGATGTTGTCGTCGCCTTCTGGTTCTGTATTATGACGTTTTTTTTTTACTTGTTATTATTTTCTTTTTATCTGATCTTACGTTTCTTATGGGGTTGGTACATGCTGTTGGATTGCTCATTGCAATTTGATTGTGATCTCCTTGCCAAGCTTGCTCGGCAGATTGCCACCAGCCCTCCACGATGTAAGAGATAATCGGTATAGTAGCAAGAGCATCAACTCTATTAGTTTTGGGGAATAAAAGCTGTGTTAGGCAGCTTCACCCGGCACACAATTTCCACTTTTAATTTCGGCGACTAGTCGTTACTATACTGAGAAAAGGATGTTAAAATTTCAATTAGATTATTTTTATTTCACTTTGTGACAGAAAAACAGTTGTTGCGAGAAGCGAATATACATGCTAACTGCTTATTTTCAAAATGTCAACTAAAAGTCAACTAGAATTGTATTTTAGACGACTAAATTCATGAAGTTTTGTATTTGAAAAAAAAATCCGGAAATTAAAATTTTTTAAATTTTTTTTTTTGGTATAGGGTGTGTTTTGATTTTTCGAATAAAAATCAGCTGGATGCGTTTAATTCTTTTTATCTCATTTGGTTGTCATGAAGTATATTTTCTCTAAAATCAAAACAGCAGGACGAATTCCCATTTGGTTTAGTAAAGTTATGCAGCAATGCGTACCAAACAGCATGAATGCACGATGATCAAAGTTGCCGCTAATCGGAGGTTACAAAATGAGAGATTGGATGATTGATAGGAAAAATGCATTTTGATAGCTCTTCATCCATTGAAGTAAACAATCTTAATGTAATAATCTATTCCAAAAACCCATTCAAATTTGTTTGTGATCCCTCTGATGATGTCTTACTAGGGAAAACCAAAAGTTTACATCAGTTAAAAAATAAACAAAACTAAAAAGAAAGAAAGAAAGAAAAATACGAAAGATAATTATTCAATATTAGCTCACCCAGGTATCAAAGGATTTTTTTTTATTGAAAATTTTCTCTTCTTTTGATGGTCACCTGATCTTTACCCCCTCAAAACCGCAGAGGACAAAGTAATGCAACACCAAAACAATAAAGCCATCAAAGTTTATTCATATCAATTACGGTACTCTCAAAATACCAATATATTTTGTGGCAAAACGTTTTCCCAATGAACAGCTTGGCATCAAATGAGAATGTTTCTTTATGAGTCAAAGTATGGTCCATAAATTTCAAAATTTTCCACAGCTTTTCAGTCAGATTTGCCCATTTACAATCTCCGATGCATTTTCCATGTCGTGAAAATCCAGAGATTGAGTGGATTACTTCAAAACATGAATTTTGTGTTTTATAGAAAATTCACTCATGACTTTAAAGGTAATTTTTTTATATTGTTTTCGTAGAGAAAAATGTAGCCATGCACAGTGCTTCTGGCTTTTCTTAACACCATCCAAGCAATCCATAATGCCTTCTATTTGATGAACACGACCTGCACCACTGTCAGGCAAACATCTCCAAGGCTTAAAAGATCTTCCAACATATATCACAGTTGCCACAATGTAGTGTTGATCAAAATGAGCATTTACTAGACATAAATGTGCTGATTTCCATCAAATTAAAGTAAGATTTCGTACACAATACCCTTTTTTCAAATTTCTAAATGACCACTGGAAATGAGCTCTTGCATATTTAACTTGGACTGTCCTGTTCTTGCTGTAAATGAAAGGCTTTGTCATTGGAAGTGCAGAAAACGATTTAGCATCACTCAGGCAAGGCAAACATCCACATGTTTTGTGCATTCAGCAACAGCGGGGATCCAGAAAACATACAAGGGGTGGCTATTTTGGTTCAATTTTTCATTTAAACATTAAATGTTTTTGATCCAAAATTAGATGTTTCGGTCAAAAATTGGATATTTTGGTCAAAAATTGGATGGATTTGATAAAAATTGGCTGTTTTTGGTTAAAAATGGAATCTTTTTGGTCAAAAATGGACTCTTTTTGGTCAAAAATGGACTCTTTTTGGTCAAAAATGGACTCTTTTTGGTCAAAAATGGAATCTTTTTGGTCATAAAAGCAATGTTTTTGGTCCAAAAATGATTTTTTTTTTTTTTTTTTTTTGCCTAAAAATTAATTTTTTTTTGCCTACAAATTAATCTTTTTTGGTCTCAGAATGATTTTTTTTGGGCCTAAATGTGAATTTTGGTCCAAAAAATAAATTTTTTAAATAATTATTATTAAATTATTAACTTTTGAATTTTTAAATTTTTAAATTTTATTATGACCGAATCTGCCAGTGAGCAACAGCCAATTGGTGAACACGTGGCCATCAACGTTTTTGCTAGCTTTTGTGGCAATTCTGATTTAGGTGACTGCAATGATGGCAGACATGCAAAAACTCTTAAAACAATTATAGACAGTAAATTTTCACAAGATTCGTGCATTTTTGTTGAGCAACATTACTTGTGTTTGAATATTTCATAAATTATTGATTTGTTGATACAGCACATTAATTTTCAAATGGTACAATTGCTTATTTCATTATTCACAATAATTTAATATTCTTAAAAAACAGCATTAAGTTTGTTTGTTTGGCTTATCAGGGAAAAAGTCTGGAAAATAAATTTCTATTAGTTAGCTTTGTTGTTTACAATTCATCCACTGTGGGATCGGTGGGTAATACGTTGAAATGAGCTTTGGTTTTGTACATATTGTGGTTGAAATCAAAATGTTTTGCGCAAGTTACTATTTTTTCAACAATGATTAATCAACTTTTGACTATTTTTCAAAATGTAATTAAATTAAATCGGATAAAACTGTGCTCGGAACTGGCAAGGTCATTAAGATAAGCTGCTGCATACATAAACTTTGTAGAAGAAATTTTCAAGTGCTCTTAGCAAAGTGGAAAAAAAGCCAATGTGCATTGTTGCTACAATGTTAAAGGGTACACGACATCACAGATTTTATTGCTTAATCGTGATCTGCATGTTTCAAAACCCCTAAAAGTAATCAATAAGATTTTTTTAAAAATTTTATTATGTTTAAAAAAAATTCTTTTGCACCTGGGAGTAACATTTTGAGCTTGGTGAGGGACATAGTTGGCCGAAAGGCCGTTGTCTCTGAGGGTGCTGTGTGTGACGTCACAGGCATACAAAATCAGAATGGCTGTTTATGTTTCTCAGCCATTTATTTAGTAAAGTTATATTTAGAGGAAATTTATGAAAACGTATCCCTTTATTTGTGCTGTCATTTTGGATGGCATTACAAATCGACATGGGATGTTTTTTCACATTGGCGACTGCTACGCCTAATTAAAGCAGCCGAAACAGTTACCAACTGTGCATTCTCGAATTGGTCTCGCTTTTTTCTCGCTTTTTTTTTTGTGCTGCCGCCTGCTCATTTTGTTGATGCCGTAAGTAAATTTAGACATGATAAAAGTATTAAAAAAAAATTATTGAATACTTTTAGTGGTTTTGAAACATGCAGATCACGATTAAACAATAGAATCTGTGATGTCATATACCCTTTAATCAAACGCACTGCGTTTATTTCTTGAAACCAATTTGTTTGGATTTGTTGCCTCCAAGACAAATTGCTATACTGCGATACAATTGACCAAAATAAAGTATCAGCAAGGAAACCCGAAGCAAGAAACCTTACCTGTTGTAATTTATTTTAATGAATGGGCTTAGAATCGAATTAGAGCTGATGTTTTATTCATCTTTCGATTTGACGTGTCCATGACCTCATGTTTGTGCTTTAATGCACCAAAATAACGATCAAAAACTGACTACGAATATTAAGTTTTATTGAAACTAATTATTCAAAAGTAAACAGAACTGAAATGACGTTGGAGAATTTATTCCGACTTTAATAACAGCTTGAGGATAAAGTATGATCAGATTATCCTTGCATCAACTTGGTCAAAATGTCAAATTTTTAATTGCTTAAAAACTTAAGCACACCTGACAATGTTCTGTTTTTTTTTTATTTTATTAATGTCTCCCGCGGCTCACTTTACTATTGACGTCATCAAAGGCGCGCATGCTTATTGCCATGGCAACTACTTGATATCAAAATATATACTATTGATTCAATGTTGAAAACACTTAAAGAAGATGACGTCTGAAATAAAGAAATAAATAATATTAAATCGTTATGATATTGAAGAATTCATGTTACTGTTGAGTTGCTGCTGCGTTCCTTCAGGGTTGACGGTTGTAACCGCTGACTGACACTGTTTTAAAATACATTTAAATTTTCTCCTGGTTTCAGCGATGACAGTTAGGGATATAAAGTTGAAAAATTGTTTTTGTTATTGTTATGAAAAGCCAGGTGATTTGCAGCGCGTGTGTCGAGAGCTTGAAATGCGTCATTGCAAATTTTTTTCAGATTGGAGTGCAAAATTGAACATTTCAAGTATGCAGCGTTGATTTGATTGTAAAGAGCAAATGAAATCACGATTTCAATATCTCATTATTTAGAAAAAAATAAAAAAAAATTTATTTGTTTAATTTTCTAAGCAGTAATATGTTCAATCGGGAATGCATAA
>JAQIXU010001492.1:0-17040 GCA_034701245.1 Strigamia transsilvanica | reverse complement strand
TTCATCAGAATACATAACATTCGTTTATTTGTCCTAACAAGCAAACAAAACCAAATATTCAGTGCAACCCTACCACCAACCTACAGTTGCTTTGGGCTTCCAATGATCTTTGATTTTTCGGTTTTTTTTTGTCCCCACTTGATCGAATATGACTTGAAAACTCCCTAAGTCGAATTTTTTTTCCTGGTCCCTTCAAATTCGACTTATCGAGGTTCGAATGTATACGTAAGTTATTAATAATAATCTCTAGAGACCCTTATAAAAAATGCCGAATGAATAATGTTTTCCCATCAAAATTTAAGACAATTGAAAGGTACTGTATGTGTGATGTCCTTCATGTGGTGCACTGTTTCTATTTGGAGGAAACCAAAGGTAGGCCTGTCATGCCATGGCTCTTGATATTTTGTAATTTGGAGAGCAAATAAAGAGACGTGTTTTCTTTGTGTTGATTTATGTTGCTAGTAATAATTAATTAATACATTACAGTCTGCAGTTATTTTTATAAAAACAAAAATTATTTTTGCTGATCTGATTGCATTATTATTGAAAATGTTTTACTATGAATCATTATATTTAGTAGCAACAAGTTCCATGCCATTAATGTTTCAGTGTGCACATTTTAGACATAATTTAAATTTCATAAATAATCAATTGGACCCAAAATACTGTAATCTATTTTCATGCTCTAAAAATGGCACCTAGCAAGTTAGATCACGTTTCTCTCCTGCCCAAGTTAGGGGCTGATTCCAATTAACTCAGCCTAGATACATTAGGCTGGAACTACACTTTCTATTGCTTGGGCCACTTTTTATCTCAGACAAGTGGTAATATACCCAGGGCCGCGCCGTGTGGTTGTGCAGGTTGTGCACCGCGCACGGGCGCTTGGTTTTGAGAGTGCCATTTCAGAGAAACTTTAAACAAAGGCGCTTCTAACCGTGAGAGCGCTGAAATACATCTTTGCACAAAAGCGCCTCCTACCCACGGCGCGGCCCTGAATATAACATAAATAGAATGAAAGGTTTTATCTTTGAGGCTATTAATTTCAATTTCAGTGTTGGTGGGCATGTAAATCATGGCATTGTCACTGAATTTATTCTGTTAGTTACAAGTAATACTATTGATATGTAAATACATTATTAGGCAGCAAGCGCGCACAACATTAACAACTATCACATTAATGGAAGTGCTGTATTAGAATGCAGGTCCAATCAGGGATATCGTAAGTAAAGATGTAAACCACTAGCGGCAGAACTATTGGGTACAGAAACTGTGTTGCCAGAGACGGAAGGGCGGATGTAGTTTTGTGGAACATATGATGGATTTGTGCATCTTACAATTACACTGTGGCAGATAATAGCAATAGCTCAAATTGCAGAATATTGAAAATTCATACATTGTTTTCCAATTCTTCTAATTCTTCCACAAATGATTGTATAAAATCGTTGACATCGTTCTTATTCATGACTGCTTCGTCAACTGATATTCCCAGTTGAATGTTTTCACGAAAACTTGTGGCTACTATAGCTAAAGCTAGAAAGGAAAAAAATGATTAGTGGAAAATACTTCTTATTTTTGGCATTAATCAACTGAAATGGTGCCCATGGAAATCTGGGACCCTGAACACATCTCATCTTTCAAAGGCCCAAATTTGCATGAATTTTATCAATATTATTTAAGTCATTCTTGATTTTACTTACCAATTTTGACATTATGTGGAGGAAATCCACCTTGAGCCACAAGTTCTTGTCCAAGGCTATTGGAACTGTGCTGCCACCGAAGACTGGATGCATTACTTATAACCAAAGTGAAGTCAAAGATGGAAGAAAATATTCTGGAGGTTATACAAGCAGGAAGTCGATTTAACAGGAGCTTCGCCAATTTGCAGTTAAAATAAGGGAACTGGCTGTACTTCAGTGTGTCTGCAACTTGCTTTGTAGTTTTCAACCTCCCCAATGCACTCTCATTACTCACATCAAGAGGCAATACAAAATAGGACACCCTATTCTGAAAAGTAACTTCTTCAGATAAACTTTGTAATGACACAGGAATAAAGGCATGGACATCATTCAATGGTGGTGATTTGTGATGGGAAAAATATCGCTTTAATGCTCCAGCTACGCACGACACCAAAATATCATTATGAGTTGTTCCAGTTGATTTCCGTATTTTCTTTATCCTTAACCTAGAATATGGTGGGAAATGCGCGACGATTTGCTTTGCGGTTTGCTTTGGACCGTGTAAAATATTACAGTCTTTTACAAGCGCCTGATCCAGGATCGAATATTTGGGGAAGTAAAACAAGTCAGTGAGGAAAGCAGTAAGTGAAAATGGTGGCATGGGTCTTTGGGTCGTGGGTTCGGTTGGTTTGATTGGTTTTTCGGCAAGAAAGCACTTGTTTATCATTCCGCCCATGTTGAAAGCATCGCCAAGTGAGTGATCTAGTCTTATAAAAATCACATAACGATGTTCGCCGGCAAAGGAATCGTCTAATGGAAAAAGGAGAACTAACCATGGTGATAGCTCGTTTGGTAACTGTTGACTACAGAGATGGGAACATATGTCATCTAGTTCTTTTTGATTTCTTGGTTGTTTACAATTGTACAATTGGACGTGGTCATCAATTGAGAAATTCTTGTCTGGCAACCAGTAAAAATATCCACATGATTGGATGGCGTGTCGCCGAAGATGAGGGTACTCGTATTGACCCTTGTGCTTTACTTCGGTCCACTTATTCTTCACTTGGTTTTTAACTTGCTGCAAGTCAGAAGTACCTTGAAACATCATAAAGGCATTTGCGACTGTTTCGTTTTTTTCTCCGTGAATCACAAACAAACTGTCCACGCCATCCATCAAGCTAATCCAGTGCCCGTGTTTTAGGCATAGATACAGTCTCAGTAACTGCCTGAACAATTCAGATATAAGTAGTATCGGTAGAAGCAATAGCAAAGAAATTGTTGTCATCAAAAAACAAATAAGTGCTATAACAAACTCACTCGTTTTCGTCAACATACTTGGGCTGTGGCTGCAACGCGAAAGAAATTGCTGTTATTAGAAAATAAATAAGTGCTTGGAACTCACTTTTTTTAATCAACAGTATTTTCCTATGAGGCAATGTTAATGTGGCTCATTAATGAATTTGTCTGCACTTTTAAGCAGTTTATGTTCATTGTTTGCTGATGATATCGTTGGATTTTCCAACTCCACACCTGTCTGGGCCTATTTAAAACAATACCCTATTGTCAACGTGCTCACCAGTTGGTGTTATTTAAAAGTTGCAATTCTTTTACTCTGAACTGAATGTGAGGTAATCATAGATTATTGGAAACATTGTATCCGTTATAATTGTTCCCATTGTATCGTGTGTTGGTAACTTTATCTTCAACCAATCACTAGGTGAAAATAATTTTCCTGTTGGGCCTTAAGCTGCGTCGTCATTAGAAAGTTTTGGGTACTTTTATTGTGTTCTTGCTTTTACTACAATGCTTTTAAATCAAAATCTAAAGAATATTAAAAGGTAGGCAAATTGAATTTTTAGCAAAACAAATGTCATTCCTGCTTATTGAAACATGTTATTGTGTTATTTGCCAAATACTTATCAGTTGTTTTTAGAATTGTAATATCGTAGGATCTTATATTTTCATTGATCTGAAGCTTTATTATTCAGTATGAAGGCTTTAGGTTGAATAATTTCATTAAGTTGGAAATAAGGTATGTTTTTATTTGTTTTCGTGGTTTTCATTTAATCAAAAGGCTAAATCTGATAAAAGTACATTTACATAATCCTGAGGTTCAGAATCAGCAATTCTGAAAACTTGGACTTTTCAAAGTCCAAGAACTTCTTATAATAAATTCGTTATCAATTTTAAAACTAGAATCAATTTAATTTCAACATTCCATACAGTTACCAAGGAAAGAGAGGGAAATCATGTTACATAACCTTTGCATCCAGCACTGACTGGATGTTATACAAGTATACTTTACTGACAAAGCTAAAACATTATCATTACCACCATAAGTGTCTGATTCTTGAAACATTACTATTCAGTATGAAGGCTTTAATTTCAATACTTTGTCTAACATTCGTAGTGTGTGAAGGTAAGAACAAAGTAGTTTTAGAATTCTATTGTGAGTTGGAAATAAGGAACGATTTTATTTGTTTCCATGGTTTTAATTTAATCAAAATACAAAATCTGAAAAAAGTATATTTACCTAATGCTAAGCTATATTTTAGAAATGAAGTACAAAAGAATTAGTTAGTTTTATTCTGAAGTTTTCTAACTTTTGGAGTACTTTAGTACTTTTTATTCGTATGAATTACTTCCAAAATGACTTCTCCCAAAATTTAATCACTCATCTCTCTCTTAAACGACCAAAATTTTGTTTAATCATTGACTGTTATCATTAATTGTAAATTTAATTAGATTTGTAATATCACTAATTTTATATATTTTGCAGAAAGCATAGTAGAACAAGTCTTTGTGCAAAGAGGTGATTCACTAACTCTTGAATGCTCCCCACACACTACAGGCAGATGCTTGCTCATGAAAAACAAAGACTTAGAGGCAGACGCATTTAGTGGCCGAAAGTTCAAACTCGTTCCTGCTGAAGGATGCAAATTCGAGGCCCACGATTTACAATTCACTGACAATGGAGATTACATTTGCCACGTAAATGAAACATTGACGGCAGAGTTTAGTGTATTAGTCACAGGTGATTAGTTGTTCAGGAAACTTTGTTGATGTGGAGTGGGATTCTCAAAAGGCTATTTCTTTTTGTTGCAGTGAGGCCAAATGAACCAGAGTTATGGCTTTCAGGAGAAAGGATTGAAAACAACACCAAAAAAGCCATAACAACTGATGGAAGTGTTGAATTCATATGCAGATCCTACCAGGGATACCCCAAAAGCAAATTAGTATGGTCTGTTGATGACGTCCAGACAGAAGAAACCAATGAACATGTTGAGCATGTCAATGGCTTGCTCAATGTCGATTCCACACTGACAGTGAATTTGAATCAAGAGAAAAAGGTCGTGTGTACCGTCATGCATGACTCATACAATTCCAATGACCCCAAGCTCCTTTTAGGGGTTTTTTCAAAGGAATGAGAACTTGTAAATTTTGCTAAAATATTGATTGTATAATTGCTAAATATTAATTGCATGATTTACAAATCCATTGAAAGTTAAACCTAAAACTCAATTGGTGTACAATAAAACTGAAAGACAAATTGTGGTATTTATTTCTGAATTTGATCCCCATTCCTCATATCCTTTCAAGTTTAAGAGAGTGAAATTCTAGAAGACGGTGGCAAAACTAACTGGTCACTGGGCGTACCAGCACCAGGGTGGCAGCTCTCTGTCACCAGAGGAGCTGCTACCCTGGCTGGACCAATTTGCATGGAGCAAAGGGCACTTCTGGCCAGGGGGGGATTTACGTATAAGCAGAATAAGCAGTTGCTTAGGGCCCCCACCCATCGGGGGCCCTGGAAAAAAATCCGACTATGTGGTTGCTAAGGTTACACCTATAGCAACTTTACAATGGTAATCTAGTTTTTATAATTGAATTTGATAATTGTAATCACGTCACACCTCCTGCTCTATTGAGACCTTTATTATCGGCGACCAATGACGTCAATACATGACAATTTTGATGTTTTTGACGTGAGTGAATGTGTAGAACTGACAGTTTCTGAAGAAGAAGTTTGTTTCTAAAATGATGTTATTTGTTAAATTTGCAGTTATAAGTTGAAACTACATTTATTTAGATCTTTGATTTATTCGAACTAATTATTATCAAGTCCTTTTGAAATTGTTTAAATGTTAATTTCCCTCACTAGGAAGATGTGTAAAAGGGGGAGTCCTATGTAAACGACCAGTAAAGCTAGTCACAGTGCATGAGTGCAAATAGTTCCGTGTAAATTACACCTTGAATGAGTACAACCACTCATCTTCCTGCCTGATAAGATTTGCGATGACCTAATTGTTCAATATTCTCTCCAAAGAGTGATATGCAGTTTGACGGGCATCAAGATAACAGTGCAGACAGTAGATTGTGATAGTCCTAAACGATGAGTACCTATTAAATGTTCAAACTACAAGGATCTCTATACAGGATGTTTCAAATAACTTGCCCCGCTGTTTTTCCAATTAAATATAGCAATTGCAATGAATTTGACGTTGATTTGAATAAGTAAAATGTACATTGTTCCATCATTGTCAGATCTTGAGGCAGCGGCCATTGTTTCTCATTATTTTTTTTAAAATGGCCGAC
Source organism: Strigamia transsilvanica (assembly GCA_034701245.1). Lineage (NCBI taxonomy): Eukaryota > Metazoa > Arthropoda > Chilopoda > Geophilomorpha > Linotaeniidae > Strigamia > Strigamia transsilvanica. Next base: position 10,771 of record JAQIXU010001492.1, on the reverse strand, counting down.
GGAAGAGAGAAACATCTGTCTGAAATCCAAGTCTTTACTGCTGTTGTATTCCTACTATCCGCATACAATAACACACGCTGGGTTTGTACCAAAATTAATGCGCCTCAAACACGGTAATTTTCCCCATACGACCAGCTCGGTCCCGAAACTCCGAACTGACAAACTTTATTGTTGTCACTGTATCACTATAGCAAATCCCTATAGCGACGGTTACAAACTGTTAATAAACATCATTACAAAGTGAACAGGACACGGCTGAAACTGTTGATACGGTTAAAACGCGACTTTCGGGCTGCGGGGGTTTCGAAAATGTTTCGTTTTGCCACTGGGCGCAGCACCTACATTACGCCACTGGTTAAATAAAGTGACTCGTGGCTTTCATTAATCACGCCGTTATTTTAAGGTAAAAAAAGGCGAATAAATGGCTTATCAATATTTGAAGGCGTGGAAATAACCTTTGTATCCAGCACTGACTGGGTGTTATATACTTTAGTGATAAAGAGAAAACATTATCATTACCCAGTGCATTACAACTACAAGTGTCGGGTTGATCCGAAGCATTACTATTCAGTATGAAGGCTTTAATTTCAATACTTTGTCTAACAGTCGTTGTGTGTGAAGGTAAGAACCAAGTAGTTTTAGAATTCTATTGAGAGTTGGAAATAAGGTATGATTTTATTTGTTTCCATGGTTTTAATTTAATCAAAATACAAAATCTGGTAAAATAACATTTACCTAATGCAAAGATATATTTTAGAAATAAAGTACAAAAGAATTAGTTATTTTTTTTCTGAAGTTTTCTAACTTTTTGGGTACTTTAGTACTTTTTATTCATATGAATTGCTTCCAAAATGACTCCTCCCAAAATTTAATCACTCTTATCTCTCTTAAACGAACAAAATGGCGTATAATCATTGACTCATTACCTGTTATCATTAATTGTACAATTAATTAGATTTGTAATATCACCAATTTTATATATTTTGCAGAAATCATAATACAGCAAATCATTGTGCAAAGGAATGATTCATTAACTATTGAATGCTCCACAAACTCTTCAGGCAGATGCATGCTCATGAAAAACAAAGACTTAGAGGCAGACACACGAGGTGGCAAAAAGTTCAAATTTGTTCATTCTGCAGGATGCAAATTCGAGGCCCACGATTTACAATTCACTGACAATGGAGATTACCTTTGCCACGTAAATGAAACAATGAAGGCAAATTTTAGTGTTTTAGTCACAGGTGATTGGTTGTTTAGGAAACTGTGTTGATGTGGAGTGGGATTCTCAAAAGGTTATTTCTTTTTGTTGCAGTGAAGCCAAATGAACCAGAGTTGTGGCTTTCAGGAGAAAGGATTGAAAACAACACCAGAAAAGCTATTACAACTCGCCCTGATGGAAGTATTGAATTCATGTGCAGCTCTTTCCAGGGATATCCTAAAAGCAAATTTGTATGGTCTGTTGATAACACCGAGACGGAAGGAACGGATGAACATGTTGATCATGTCAACAGCTTGATCAATGTCTATTCCACATTGACAGTGAATTTTGATCAAATGCAATACTCCTCAGAGAGTTTCACACGTCAATTGGTTCGGGAGAAAGTCATCACGTGTAAAGTCTTAAATATCGCGTATGGTTTGAATGAATCTAGGCTTCTTTCAGGGGTTTTCGGCAGAGCATGTAAGAATTATTAAGCAGGGCCGGATTTAGGTATTGCTAGGTCCTACATTACAATAAATATGCTAGATATCTGTCAATGCTAAAGGTGGAAACACAAAGGCGCGGGTAAAATTCTGAGGCAAACAAGACGCGTGTGTCTTGTGACCGCAGTGTAGGAACAGCTTGGCATTGGGGCAGTTGCCAAGGGCGCTAGTTTTACAAGAGTGTGACTAAGCCATCTCTAATTTTTAGTTTTTAATTTTTTATTGAAAAAGTCGCAAAACAAATTTGTCAAGGGCCTACAGTATATGTAAATCCAGCCTTGATATTAAGAATTCGTGGTTTGTGTGAATGTGAAGACATAGTAGTATTTGGTGTCCAGAGGATGAAAACTTTGTTGATAAACCACTAATTCTTTATGATTCGATTATACTTATTGGACAATGCCTAAATGTAATGTTTTTATTGCTATAGATAAAACAGGGTATGTTACTATAAAAGCAAACCCTCTTGACAAGACAATCAATCCTGGTGAAATTAAACAAATAGCCTGCGAAGCTGATGGTTTACCGGCAGCCAATGATTTCCAGATTAAAAGACGAAACAGCAAAGGAGATTGGGAATTATATGATACAAAGGCTGTGACAAATGTAACAAAAGCAGGAGTTTATATGTGCTTGGCTAGAAACAATGAAAACGAAACTTATGTTGAATCAAAAACAAACTTTACTTTTCGAGACCCATGTAAGTGTGCATTTTCTTTTTTGTTATTGCAATAATGAATCATTAATCTCTCACGTCAGTCGCAGATGTTGTCAGTCAAACACAATCACTGACTCTTGCTGTAATTCTTGGAATTGTTTTTGGGTCATTGCTACTTATTGCTATTCTGGTTGGAATTGGCTATTTCATATTTTGCAGGAAAGCAAGTGAGTTTTAGTGATTTGGTTGTGATTTGGTTGGTTTTATGCAAGAACTATTTACTTTTCTTATCAGGTAAAGGAAGAAGATCATCTCAGAAGCGAGATGCTGCAAATGAACAGTAAGTATAATTTAAAAAATAATTTCATTGCTATTTTTTTATTTATTCTTTTAAAGGGAAATCCAGAGAATGAATGACAAGCCAGCAGTTGAAAAATCATTACAATCAGAAATATAAGCTTCGCTTTGAAACTGTTTAAATATATTTTTTAAATATATCCATTCCATGTCATATCAGCTTAATTTTAACATTTAAATAACATTGTTGACACATGTTTTAACTTGTAGCAAATGAAGAGCTGTGCTTTTTTTAATTCAGGTTTTTTGTAAATCTTTTTCTGCACAAACATTCAAGATCACAATACAAAACAAAACAACAACAAACTCCCAGTAAAGAGGGACATGACACTAGGTCAAGAAATCAAGATAGGGCGAATTGCAAGTCTTGTCACTGGATGGCGCTGGGTTAGGTCAATTACTACAGGACTTCCCATCCGCCATTTTTGTGTCAACACAACATCTAACCAGACATTGCTTCATACAGCCATTGAAATCTTAGTGGTAGTGGCATGTTCCTCTTGTTGTCTACAAGGCAACAAACTCCCGCTGGTTGAACTCGAACTGAGTGGCTTGGAACGTATTGTGGTTTCATTCAGTGATGGCCGTTGGCCGTACTGCTGACATTTTGTTCTAATATTTCAAATTCTTCAATGCACGTTGCTAGAAACCAATCAACTGTTTTTGCATTGTCAAGAACCGCTTTATCTACTGACATAGATATCTGCACACCCCCATTGTAACTTGTGATTGCAACACCAGCAGCTAGAAACAAAAGAAAACATTCAGAAGTTTAGGAAATTCTAAGGAATTTTATGGAATTTTAGGGAATTCTTGGAAATTGTAGGAAATTTTAGTGAATTTTAGGGAATTCTAGTTGATTTTAGGGAATTCTAGTTGGTTTTAGGGAATTCTAGTTGATTTTAGGGAATTCTAATTGGTTTTAGGGAATTCTGGTTGATTTTAGGGAGTTCTAGTTGACTTTGAGGAATTCTATTTTATGGAATTTTAGGGAATTCTTGGAAATTGTAGGAAATTTTAGTGAATTTTAGGGAATTCTAGTTGATTTTAGGGAATTCTATTGGGTTTTAGGGAATTCTATTGGATTTTAGGGAATTCTATTGGGTTTTAGGGAATTCTATTGGATTTTAGGGAATTTCATTGGATTTTAGGGAATTCCATTGGATTTTAAGGAATTTTATTGGATTTTAGGGAATTCTATTGGATTTTAGGGAATTCTATTGGATTTTAGGGAAATCTAAAGACTTTTAGGGAATTCTAGGGAATCCTAGGGAATCCTAGGAAATTCTAGGAAATTCTAGACTTTTAGGGAATTCCAGGGAATCCTAGGGAACTCTAAGAAGTTCTGGGAAATTTCATGGAAACAATTATTACTTACCCATGTAAAAAATGTGTGAAGGAAAAGCCGAGATAAACTTAAGACGATCCCCATACTTTGAAAAACACTCATTCTGGTACATCGCAACGTTAGAGATAACAATCGTAGCACCTGCAAGCCTAGGAGTAATACGGTTAAGAATTCCCGGCGTACGATTCATCAATAATTTTATAACCACATTGTATATCAAGTAAAAATTCGAAAGTTTCTCATTCAAAATCTCCTTCTGCACTTTCCTCAACCGTTCCAACACACCATCACCATCACCAAGCGGAAGCCTAACCAAAAACGAACTGGTATCATTCAAAAATCGCAACTCCTTCATCGGCTTATGCAACGAAATCGGCACGTACGCGTGCACCGGCCCAGCGACCCTCGAATCCTCCCTTGCGTAAAACCGCTTTAACGCACCAGTTACGCACGACGTCAAAACATCATTCACCGTCGCCGAACTCAACTTTCCAACTCTTTTAACCCGATCTAAAGGAATCGTCTCAGAAAACCTCATCAACCGTTTCCCGCTCTGCTTCGGCCCATGTAAACTATTGCTATCCTGCCAGTAGACCAACTGCGCAAGCGCCAACGGACAATAAAACACTTTACGCATAAACAACTTGATCCCATCCACGAACGATGTTTCGGGGGCCCTTGGTTCGAGGTATTTAATGTTCTTTTCATCCAGAATGCAATGTGCGATCATCTTAACCATGCTGTATCCGTCGCTCATGCTGTGATGCATGCGCATCAAGATGGCGTAGTGTTGACCCGCGTAACGCGCGTAATTTGGAGACAAAGGAAACACAAAGAGCTTCCACGGTGAAATGTTTTCGGGTAGATATTCGTTGCATACCGTCGATAGGATTTGGTCGAGGTCTTGGTCGTTTTCTGGAGGCTTGCAAGGGTATTTTTGAACGTGTTCGTCGATGGAGAAGTTGTCTTCGGGCAGCCAGTAGAAGTAACCGGAGGATTTTGCGATTCGGTTGCGTAGTTTTGGGTGCCTAAAAGCGCCGTTTTCTTTGTCGTCGGTCCATGATGTGCGTACGGAAGTTTTGAGGTTTTCGATGTCGATTTCGCCTTGGAAGATCGCGATTGCGCTGTTTGTGACTGCTAGGTGCTGTTCGCTGATGACGAATAGTCCGTCCAGGCCGGTGATGAGTCGGATTTTCTGTTTGTGTTTCATGGTGAGATAGATTGCTAGGAATTGTCTGTAGATTTCGCTTAGGAGGAGAAATAGCATGAATGCTGTCAGAGGGATTATTCCAATGACAAAGCATAGTAGTGCTAGTAAGAGTTCGTTGGATTTGCTGGTCATTCTTGGCGTGGTGTGAAGAGACTGGCTTTTGTGGTGTTGTGGATATTGGTATGATTTTTATCAAGTTTTCTGGAATCTGATTAAGCTGAGCATAGGACTGGACGATTTTAGTGGAATTTGATATGATAGTGTGAGTACTGTTGCACTCTTGGGTGCTTGTGCACTTGGAATCTGATTTCACAGTAAACTTGACCTGTGATATAGTTCAGTTCAATCTGCCATGTTTGTTGGTTCTGATCAATTTATTTCAATTAATAATTATGCCATTAATTGGGTTTTTGTTTTTAAAAAAAAAATAAAATTGATATTTTTTGTGGTGAAATGTAGAACTGGTGATATGATGTTTCAAGGACTGATAAAAAGTTATGGTGAAACACTTGAGAAAATGTGTAAATAATAGAATAAAAGATAATATGAAATGTCAGCAATGTTTTTTTGGGATGTGGGATGTCACTGCCACTGTGTGGAGTTTCTGTTGCTTTGGGAAGCTGAGATTTGAGGGACTTTATACAAGCTGAGCATCAGATAGCCCTAACTTTAATATCAAACCAAGTTCTTAATTTCCGCTATTCAATTGGACTGTCCGGTTGAGTCATTCCTAAATCCTCTAGAAGACCCTAGGTTCTCAAACTGGGTGCCGGGGCACCCTGGGGTGCCGCGGCAATAATCGAGAAAAACAGATACAGGAGCAAACTTTCATGGTCAAGTGATTTGAGGGTAAAATTAACTAAACCTCCCGTAAACATAAAGGAAATAATGAAAACTTCATCCAAACTGTTTCATTCATCGTCTTAAAGACAAATGAACATGAAATTTGCACTGCTTTTTCTACTTTTTTTTAGCCCGACAAGGGTGCCGCTAAATTTTTTTAGCCCGAAAAAGGTGCCGCAAAATTTTTTTAGCCCGACAAGGGTGCCGCAGTGAAAAAAGTTTGAGAACCACTGCTCTAGACAACCAACCAGAATGTAAGTCTTATCTGAGCAGTTCCTTGCATCCTAATAATGTACCCAAGGACCACGACAATGATCCAACTGCTAATGAGCCATGAATAAAACCTGATATAGGATTATTATTGGAGAATCCTAATCCTACAGTTATATGGAGTATAAATTCTTGGTATTTCCGGTAAAGGATTGCTATGAACCACATTTCTTAGCAAATCACAAAAAACACACTTTGAACTGCGTGGATTCAAATGCACGCATTTGACTAGTAAAAATAAAAATGTTTGACAGAAATTGTGGCTAATTTGGTTATAAAGAAATAAAACGTGGAGAAATAATCATTTTTTTTGTTTAGTCGTGTTTTGGTTTGTACTTCTAGGCTGATACCAAGGACTGTTTGTCATCCTTGCTGATACGCCTCCGAAAGCGAAGTCTGGTGGTGAAAATTGAAAACAGAGTGCCTCAAGGTGGTTGTAGCGAAGTGTTTTATCTTGTACCAACTATTTCCATTATTTTTTCGTCATTAAATATTTGAAATTGAATTCCAAACAATTGTTTTTATTTTCATCGCTTTTAATTTATTGTTCACTGAACTTGATCCCAGCGCTCTACTGGTGGTAGCAGCTGTCATTAAATCACTAGAATACCATATTCCACTACCATGCGTCGCACCAAAACAATCATGACGTCATGTATCATCCGCCAAACGAAGGCCGCGCCTATTCACCCTGTCCCCATTACCCATCCACTCCGCAAAAGCAATAAGTTCGAATGTCAATATGGTTTTATCAACAAACCACTTCCTCCAAGCAACCTTTTTCCTCCCGAAATCATTTATTGAAGTGTTAAAAACAATCCGAGCGTAAAACAGGCGCTCGAATCGAGCTGGGAGCACGAATAGTCGGAATTGTCCAAGTGCGTAGATAGCGAAGACTCGAAGCAGGGATCGCCATCTTTGTCACATGTTCATTTTGCAACTCACATGACCTGTTGTTTGGCCCCGTGATCAACATTGCTTAGCTTCCTGGCAAATTCAAAAACTTCACCCTCAAACCACATGGATATGTTAGATCAGGCTTTGGATTCAAGGTAAGAAGTTAGAAAACGATTGCGGTGGAAAAATGGAGAAAAAGTGCAGCGCCGAAATACGCAAGTTTCGCATGACACCAACGGGAAACGGGAAAACGGATAAATCTCATACGTTGCAAGGTTTCTGTTTGGGAAAACTGAGACAAATTTTAAAATTCGTTTCGGTTTGGTTTTTACGATTTGTTTGGTTTTTTTGGTTTTTTTTATGTTTTGTGTTTTTTTTTTTTGGTTCGATAAGATTATTTGGTTTGTTTGGATTGACGTTTGATCGTTTTTTTTTTTTTCTTTTTATTTTCAGTTCGCAAGATAAAACGAACGAATCCAACACGTCGGATGATACACCGCAAATTAAAATCGATGGTAGTTTGATTTTTTTTGGTTTTTTTTTGGGTTTTTTTGGTTTTGGTAAAATTGTGTGGTTTTTTTGGAGTTTGGGTTTTTTTTTAAAAGAAAATTCTGTTGTTTTTTGGTATTTTTTCAGTGTAGTTTGATGCGAAAAAATGTAAAATGATTTTTTTTGAAATGTTAAAAACGTGTCAAATTGTTTTATTTATTTTTTTAAATAATTATTTCACGATTTTTCTCCATTTTTGTGTATGTCTACTCCGATAAACACAAAAATAATTTTCTTAAATATCCAAACTAACTAAAATTGTTTTATTTATTTAAAAAAAAAATTATTGCCCAATTTTTGTGTATTTTTTCCCCCAAAAAAAAAAACAGAAAAATAATTTTTTTGAATGCCTAAACCGACTAAAAATTGTATTATTAATTTTCCTCAGCAAATTTATTGTTTTTCCTTTATTTCTAACACAAAAAACCTAAATACCCACTCACCTAGGGTATTTTAAACTAAAGATATGGTCCGGGTCACTTTAGCGACGGTCACTTTAGCGAATTCGGGTCGTTTTAGCGACTCTGAAAAAAAAAATATTTTTTTTTCAAAAGGGTTATTGGTGCTGTTTTCTAGATCCCTTCGCTGTACTCCGGGCTGATTTTTATACATCCCTCAAGTCAATAAATACACAAAATAAATCGTCTCAGTCACACGTTGTAACGACGACGTACGATCGCTAAAACATCCGTCGCTAATGTGAACTAGGGAAAAATAAAGTCGCTAAAGTGACTTTAGCGACTTTATCCCTAAAAATAACCATTTGCCACCACATTTTCACTTATTTATTGACATTTGCAGCATTTTTCTCAAATTTTCATTATTTTTTTGTCAACAGAAGGTGCGGTTGGTGAACACGACGAACAAGTTGCACTTACTGCAACCGACAGCACCAGCATAATCGACCCTTCATCGGGTGTTCATTATCAGTTTCGAACTGAAAATGGACAAGGAGGTTACAAACCTTTAATATTCCCCTTCAAAACCTTACATTTTCAGCTAAATAATCTGTCTTGCATCCTTTTATCACTTAAAATTGTATGGAAAAGTTGTGTAATTAAATTTTACTGATTAATTCATGCGCAGTGACGTACAGAGTTGTTCAAGTGACCCAAGCCGGTGCAGAGCCGCAGGAAGGAACCGCGCAAGTAATAACCACGACGGCATTTACGGGCCAACAAAGCGTGCAAGCAGTTATCGCGAGTCCTTTCAGCAATGGAAGCAGTCCGAGTGGCGATGCACAGACTGGCGAAACGAGGTTCGCTTATTATCCAACAGTGGCCGCTACAGCTGGCGACGCGGGTGCTGCGGATGGTGCAGCTGCGCTGGCCACTACAGCCGCAGGTTTTAGTAGAGAAATTTATTATTTTTGAGTGGGAAAGTGTTGGGGATTTTTTGTTTTTTCGTGGAAAGTGGATGAGATTTGGTATTTTTTTATGGGAAATGAATGAAATTTTAAGTTTTTTGGTGAAAAATGAATGGAAATTTCCAGTTTTTCATGAGAAATTAGTGAAAATTTCAATTTTTTCATGAGTAATTAGTGAAGATTTCAATTTTTTCATGAAAATTGAATGAAATTTCTAATTTTTTTATGAAAAAAGAATGAAAATTTCTAATTTTTCATGAAAAATGAATGAACTTTTCAATTTTTCCATAAAAAATGGATGAAATTTTCAATTTTTTCGTGAGAAATTAATGAAAATTTCAATTTTTTATGAAAAATGAATGAAATTTCTAATTTTTTCATGAAAAATAAATAAAAATTTCAATTTTTTTATGAAAAATGAATGAAATTTTAACTTTTTTCACAAAAAATTGATGAAATTTTAACTTTTTTCACAAAAAATTGATGAAATTTTAACACTTTTCACGAAAAATTGACGAAATGTTAACACTTTTCATGAAAATGGAATGAAATTGCCAAGTTTTTCATGAAAATTAAATGAAATTGCCAATTTTTCATGAAAATTAAATGAAATTGCCAACTTTTTCATGAAAATTGAATGAAATTGCCAACAATTTTCATGAAAATTGAATAAAATTTCCAATTTTTTCATTAAAAAAATGAAAACGACCTCGTTAATTTTTACCAGAAATTGTAAATATTTTACTACTTTTAGGTCAATTTTACGTTATGATGCCTCAAGAGGTTTTAACAACCGGTCAAAGATCTATCGCTCCTAGAACTCATCAATTTAGTCCCAAAGTTGATGGTCCGAGGACCGCTAGAGATGAGAGGAGACGAGCCACTCATAACGAAGGTTCAGTTCTATTCAAATCAATTGTCTAATGATTTTAACATCGTTACTTTTCCTTCACAGTTGAAAGGCGAAGGCGTGATAAGATCAATAATTGGATAATCAAATTATCAAAAATCGTACCAGAATGTAGTCAGGATCATACAAAACAGAGCCAGGTCGTTGTTTTAATTCCTCATTCTTGCATTTTTTAAAAAAAACTATCTGAATTATATAAAACTTTATTTATTCATCTAAATTGCATCACTTTATAACAGATTTGATGTTTTAATGTACATTTTACATCAATTTACATCAGACTGGATGTTTTAATGTACATTTTACATGGGGTGGGATGTTTTAATGTCCATTTTACATCAATTTACATCAGACTGGATGTTTTAATGTACATTTTACATGGGGTGGGATGTTTTAATGTCCATTTTACATCAATTTACATCAGATTTGATGTTTTAATGTACATTTTACACCAATTTACATCAGATTTCATGTTTTAATGTACATTTTACAACAATTTACATCAGATTGGATGTTTTAATGTACATTTTACATCAGTTTGGATGTTTTAATGTACATTTTACATCAATTTACATCAGATTGGATGTTTTAATGTACATTTTACATCAATTTACATCAGATTGGATGTTTTAATGTACATTTTACATCAATTTACA
>JAQIXU010001491.1:0-17041 GCA_034701245.1 Strigamia transsilvanica | reverse complement strand
ATTAAACCAGTTCTCTGTCTCTTGTGTCGTTTCTTTGATAAATTAAGTGAATGTTGTGTCCGGCGACCACGTGGTTTTCCCTGACCACGCGTCGACCGTTCCAGAACACTCACAATTTCAACCTAAGTAAGTTGGCAGTTCCGGTTCCGGCATTTGAAGGAAGTGCACAGAGAGATTGTTTCCGGTTCCGCTATTCATTGCTTATGGCTATTTCTTTGGGCAATTTGTATTCCTAATGGCTGTCCCGGTTTTTAATCTCCAAAATCAAGTCATCCTGATCATAATCGAGTCATACGGTTGTCATGTAAAACTTGTAGAGTTGAAGAAATTAGACAAATATAACGTTCTTGTTGTAAATGTACCAACAAACCTCACAAACATTCTGTAACTATTGGATGTTGGTGTCAAGCGAAGTTTTTAAGGTTCCTACACAACAAAATATGATCCGTGTATAGTTGCTGTGATTGATGATCCGAAGATCAGAAAGTTCCTTCTTCGTATTTAAATGTTTTGGAATGCGACACTAAATGGATAAAAAGTAGACCACCTGTCCATATCAGGAATGTTTTTTCAGTTTGTGGTTTGGTTCCTAAGGAACGATCTTGATCCTGCAAATATACATCCCCTTCTTAAAGATGTATTGCACATCGATTTTGATAAAACTGATTGGATAAATAAGCAGATTTGCTGGAAAATGTGAACAATGAGAAAGTGTATGAAGCTCCTTATCTTATTAACAACAGCCGGCCCTCCGTAAAACGCAGAACGGCTGAACGGCTGAACGGGCTGAACGGCTGCTGCACTAAAAATGCAGGAGGGCGGCGCAACATCCAAAGAAAATGTCGACAAATACAAAGTGATTTTTTTCTCGTTTTTTTTTTTTCTAATTGTGGGTGAAATCAATTCAGTTTTTGTTGTAGACTGAGTTTCCAGTGTACGAAAAGATGCATTCGGCGTTGTCGTCGAAAATGGCGTCTTTGCAGAGCTTGAACGACGGGAGCGACGTGTTGGTGTTGTAAAAATTTTGAGAATATTTTTTCAAAAAAATCTTGGCTAAACGTTTGCCATGTTCGGCCAAAAGTTCCGCCAAAAGCTAGGCCAAAAGCTAGGCCAAAAGCTAGGCCAAACGCTCGGCCATGCGGACTAAACGTTCAGCCTGTTCATCTTTGACTGAACGGCTGAACTACAAATATCACTTGCATCAGTCTGGAACTAGGAGCCAGGTTTTGAGCACACCTGTCTCGTTCAGCCGTTCAGCCCGTTCAGCCGTTCAACATTTTAGGGAGGGCCACAACAGCTTATTCGCATGCTTGGCTAGAAAAAGTGCCCAGATAAAAATTGAATAAATTCATAAAGACTGTTAATGCGCTGCATGATATAACCAAAATTTGTAATTTGTAATTGAACATTTCCTCATATCTCAAATGGGTTTAAAAGCTACAAAATGGTTACAAGGCCAATGGTCACAACCAGATTTTTTAAATTATGGTTCATACTTCTGTAATTCGCCTGGAACCTTTTAAAGTGAACACCCTTTATACCAAGTGCTAGCAAGCACATAGACGCACTGAAATACATCAAGCCGGAAATTAGTTGCAAATCATTTTAATTGCGATCATGCACATAGATCTTGTACATTACACGAATTTCAATAGTAGACAACTGGCAGTATTCATTTGGTTGAATATGAAGTTCCCACTTGACAATGAAGTGTATACAGATGTGTAACTGAAGATGGTATGGTTAAGAATGTCCTTTCGCCAAGAACACTAACAGTTTTTCTCTGTTGCATCTTTGCCCCAAAATTGGTAGCCATCAAGCACTTTGGTAATTCACAAATCCACTTTCTCAAAAATCATTTGCCAATAATAATTTTCCCACATATTACATTCGCATTGATAAAAACTGCACATTTTATTGACGCCAAAGAATTTTGAATTCATTCAAGTTCCACAATATTAGATTTCTGCTTCTTAGTATCTGTTTTCATTGAAGTTTTTTCTGAAGACTTCCGCTTAATACTTTGTTCTGACGGAGATTTCTGCGTTTTTCCAGCTTTTGTTGAATTTAGTTCAGGTTTCTGTTTAATGCTTTGTTTTAATGGAGATTTCTGCACTATTTCTCCTTTCTTTTTTCCATTGCTACCCTTAGATGTTTTTACAGATAAATGCTTACTTCCAGAAGTAGTCGATTTTAGAAATGTTAAATTAATTGATCCCTTAGCAATGCGCGACCCTAAAATATAAAAAAAATTATTTGAAATTAGACATTCGCTATCTTCACAAGCAGAAGAGCAGTGTGTAATAAACCTCACCTTTCTTCACATATGATATTGTCGTGTATGGAGTAAAATGAAAGTCTTCTTCCATGTAATGTTGTGTTATTAAAAATGCTAAAATTCTTTCACACTCTTGCCGAGACAAATGTGAAGGTGGGATCACTGATTTATATTTGGCCTTCGACTTTCCAAACCATGCATCAACCAACATTGTACCTACAAATTTAAGAAATAAACAATTATTACAATTTTTTTCCTTCAAATCGGATTCCGATCGATCAGTATTGGGCTCAACTGGATTCTCGTCCAACAGGAAGAATTCAGTCGACCCGGAAAACATGAATTGAGTTTGTTTGGTAAAGTAATCCTGGTTGACAAGAATCCAGTTGACCCCATTACGGGCCAATTGGCCCTGCCACAGTAAGTGGACCATTTTCTCAACAGGCAGATTAATTTTCATCTTTTGGATGTTTATATTTAGCTAAATTACCTGTCAGTCTATCTTTTGTTGACTCTGCTTGATCAAGTATGGAACACAAATTGTGATAATATTTACTGATATCCACTTCCTGCAAATCTGGAAATATCAGGATCAATTAGAAAATATAAAATTCTGATTTCAACTACCATAAATAAGAAAAATGTAGCTTGGGCTGAAATAGTAGCCGGACCGAAATTGCAGCCAGGTCATAGAATGGGAATTTGAACTACCGTATCATCTGAGATAAGAAAGCAAGGGTGGTCTATAAAAAGTGTAAATAATAGCCAAGGTCACTATTGTGAGTGTTTGGTCAGTCGACGCATGGTCAGGGGAGACCACGTGGTCGCTGAACAGAATATTCACTGATTAAATTACCCAGAAAAGACACAAGAGACAGACAACTGTATTTGAAATATGTTTATTCATGATTAGTTGTCTAAAGCCTAGGTTCTCAAACTGGGTGCCGCGAGCATATGCCAGAGGTGCCGCGGCAATAATCAAGAAAAATAGATATAGGAGCAAACTTTCAGGGTCAAGTGATTTGAGGGTAAAATTAACTAAACTTCCCATAAACATAAACGAAATAATGAAAAATTCATCCAAACAGTTTCATTCATCGCCAAATAAAGACAACTTAGCATTAAATTTGCACTGCTTTTTCTTCTTTTTTAGCCCGACAAGGGTGCGCGACATTTTTTTAGCGGGACAAGGGTGCCGCAGTGAAAAAAGTTTGAGATCCACTGGTCTCAGAGGTCAGTGCTCTGCAAGATATTTGGGATGGGATATCTAAACCATCCCAAGTCAAACCACTGGCCACTCCATTACGCAAATGACCAGTGTGGAGCATGGCGCCCTTATCTTGGACACTCAGGTCCCGGCGGTAGGCAGAACCCACACGCCACGCATCGTGGATACAGAGCTAGCTTGAACACGAACTATCGCTTTGACGATTGTCTGAACACTCTTTGGGACCTTGAAGTCTCGCTAACAAACCATGGACATGACTTTTGCCCACCTTCGCATGACTTCTGGTCACGCACCGGCTACGTTCGTCGTGGCCCCGCCGATGGCAGTACCGCTTGTTGCCAGATAGCTGCGCGGGACCATTATCGTGGTCAGTGACCAGCTGGGCCGCAGACGGTCACACTATTGTCATTTAAGGAATCAATTTAACAAGAATCCAAGAGGGTCAATGATGACTTTAGCGACCAGCATTAGTCATTTTGTCGACCATTCGCAAATATCACAGGACGTTTCGTCAACGGTACGTTTTAGCGGTAACATTGTCAAGTTTTATCTTTCTTTTTTCTTTTTATCTTTATTTTTAGACTTTCCCGCTTTCCAGCCCTCTGTTACTAATTATTCACACTTTAGTTGTATCCAATGGACACGTGACCCGCCTTTTTCCACCTGTTTTGACACTTGTTGGCTTAACATTCTACCTAGTAGTACCTGCTCTAAGCTCTCAACTCCTTCTCCGACTTAGTTAGCTAACTAAGTCGGAGAACGACGACGTCCTATTGGACCCGGGAATCTAAACCACTTCGACGGTCATCACTTCGACCATCATCAGAAGTGAAAACTTTGTGTATTTGACACTATTATAACACAAAGCCGATGGCAGCCCTTGCTCCCAGTTCCGGATTACCCATTATGCTGAGTAGGCGCCAGCCTATGGGCCCCATGCATTTTAGGGGCCCCGCACCCCCTGAAAATTTCAAATGTCGCCCGAATCAAAATATTGCCATGAAAAAGTAAAAAATGTGACAATTTTTCATGGTTTTTTGCTGTTTTTAGTGATTATTTTGCGGTTTTTTGTGTTTTTTGCCACTTTTTTTTGTTTTTTTTTGCTGTTTTCAGTGATTATTTTGTCATTTTTTCGTGTTTTTTTTGCCAAAGGGGGCCCCGAGATTTCGACAGCCTTAGGGCCTCTACATGGGTTAATCCGGCACTGCTTGCTCCTATCAACGGGACGAATTGGACTTATCAATTCATATCTACCCACAATTGGTTGAACAGGAAGTCTAAACATTACAAATATTGGTTTTCTACGTGCCAACAGATCTCCTGTGTGACGTTACATTATTTACACTTAATGTAATTGTGACATTTTTTGACGAGGCTTATATTAGGACCCGGCCTCTACTTTCAAATTTACCTCCGACCCCCCGGCTAGTAATTGGGACCAAGCCTGCCTATAAACGGACCTGGCTTCTATTCGGAGCTTTAAGGTATTTGGTTTTCATTTTATTTTAAGGTGATAACCTTTGAGAGGAACGGTGTAAATGGTCATAGTGATCACATTGCGCAATACTGTGGCATTAGGTAATGTGTTAAACGTTATTTTAGAGCAAGAAATTAATTTTAACTGAGAGCGCTACTGCAGTTATTTATGCAGAAAAAGTTTGCTTCCTCCCAGGCTCCCAGCTGTAATATATACACTTTACGAAGTGTATCAGGAGTGTCCCATTCAGTTCTTTATTTTGCCAATCTGCAAACACGCTATCGCATGAAGACAAATCGATTCCGAAGGTGAATAATTACTTTTTCTTTCTTTATTTTCTGTTATCACTTTCGCAATTGGGACGTACGAGCGTCGGAAAATGTCACTAAAACATCCCGATCGTCGCTAAAATGATTTCGCTGAAGTGAAGTCGTTAAGGTGAACCACCATCATTTCGAGTTTCGACGTCTGATTATTGAAAACTTTTCTTAAACAACAATTGTAGAAAAAAACTGCCATTTTGTTTTGACTTGTAGAAAACCTGTGCAAGTGTGAAAACAAGATTTTCTAAAAGTGGGCAAGTTTTGTAGAAAAGTGGTTCAAGTGTGAACTAGGCATTAGTGTCCCTAAAACTCATTGTGATTTATGAATTTGACTCTTGTCTGAAAGCAATTTTTTTTTAGATTTTCCAACCAAATTCTTGTATAATCCTTTTGTAACAATGGGTATTGATCATTTTCAGGAGCGGATCTACTATGAGGCAAATGAGGCCTAAGCAGGGGCCGCCATGAAAAAAGCATATATATGTACGCTAAGTATGTTGAGGGGCCCACAAATTGTGTTGAGGGAACCCCTAACCCCCAGGGCCCCAATAAGTTTAGCAACAGGACCGTTTTAGCAACGAAAAGGATTGGTTAGGTTATGTCAGGCCAGGTTAAAGTCACTTCCATCATTAAAATGGCTCGTCGCTAATGTGAACCTCCACCATAACAACATGTGACCACTAAGCTAACTACCGCTAAAGCAGTGAATTATACTTTGGCACATGTTTAAACATACATACCAGACACTTCTCTATTACAGTGGTCACACATATTATTACAATTTTGATTTTCTGATGGTATACCGAAGTAATCTGCAATAATTAAACGCCGACATCTAAAAATTTGAAAACAAATTTTCATCAATACAAGTTTATACAGGGTGTCCTATGAATTACTAACCAGATCAAAAATTTCCCAAACGGATAAAGATATCCAAATTCTGCTATGCGCTTTTCATGGTGATATCAAAACAATCATCAAATGACTGCAACAATGAAAGAAAATAAAAAAAAAAAAATGAAGAAAAACTACAATTTTAGATTTTCAGAATTTGATGTAAAAAAATTCAAAATTAACATTTTCTATGAAAAAAAAACAATATCAATGAAGCCAATTCTCAATTATGCCACCATTCGCCACAATGCCTGCTTGTACATGTTTTATTTGGTTTTGCAACAATTGATATTGTATTGTTTTTTTTTGTCAATTTTGATTTTTTTTACATCACATTTTGAAAATCTAACATTGTAGTTTTTCTTAATTTTTTTCCCAATTAACCATAATTGGTTTTAAGCTGTTTAGACTAATTAGATGATTCCCTACAACTTTCTAATTGAAAATTTTTATTTAACTTCAAGGGTTTTTAAGATACAGTGTGAAAGTTATTGTTGCAGTCATTTGATGATTGTTTTGATATCGCCACGAAAAGTGCATCGAGCAATTACTATTCAACTGCATTAGCAATTTTTGACCTGGTCAATAATTCATAGGACACCCTGTATACAAAAACATACAAGAATAAACAAGAATACAAACCTTTTAGCCTCGACACAATAAGTGATCATGTTGTATAACTTATCCAAACCCGTTTGTTCAGTAAACACCATAGTACTTTGCCTGGCCGCATCAGCAAACCGATAAAAAAGTATGCATTCTGAATATTTGTCATCTCGACCTACAAACCAATGGTTTTTGTTTCTTTTTAAATAAAAACATAAATTTCTCAATTTAATAAATCAAAACTATTACCTGCTCTTCCACTTTCTTGGTAATAATTCTCTAGGGACTTACTAATGGTATGATGTATAACAAATCGCACATTTGGTTTGTCGATACCCATACCAAAGGCAATAGTCGCCACTATAACCTGCATTAAACATCAAGCAAAATAAAAGATCATTTGTAACGTTTGAAAATTTCATTGAATAACATTTGCTGGGGTATAGTTAAGCAATTTCTTTACCCCAGTATATGGAATCGTGTCGATTTTTCGTCTACCTGAATGTCATCCGATGACCACAAGTGATGAATCTTGCTGCGATCTGCAGCCTCTAATTGAGCATGATAATTGGCTGCTCTTATGGATTTAGCTTGAAGCTCTGTGGTCACATCTACAGTTTCTTTCACAGAGCAGCAATAAATAATCCCTAGAAGAAACGCAAATCAAATAATCATTAATTAAAAATATATATACGGTCGAAACTCGATATAACGAACTGCGTTATAACAAATTTTTGCTATTACAATTTTTTTTAAATGGCTTGGTTGGTTCGCTATAGAACCCCATGTTAAAAAAATTTTACTATAACGAATTATTCGTCATAACAAACACATTTTCAGAAACAAAGTAATACTCTCAAGCCCTTGTTATAACGAATTTCGAAAATTAATCATTTGACTCTTGACTGATGTCCTTATTTAGAAACCGAGAGTACAACAATATTTATTGGGGAAAGTTCCCATTTTGAAATGGCTGCTAAATAAACATTTGCAGCAACAAGAAAAGCAAAGAATCACTCGTTTACAGGCAATGTACCAGCAGATATCATTTCTTAAATTAATGACATGGAAAATTTTATTTTGAAAAATACTATCATAACTTCAAATTAAACAAAGATCACCATGCGTACGAATAAATATTGTTTTTCATGTCAAAAGTGAATTTTTTCAGCCATAAAGCGCATTTTGTTATATTTTGTTATAACAAACTTTCGTTATAACAAACCGATTTCTCGGGTCCCGAGCAATTCGTTATAACAAGTTTCGACTGTATATCAATAACCCAGCAGACTTATTCAATAAATCATTTGAGCGAGTGTAAAACATACAGCTGACACGTACGCAAATAACTTTGTTTCAATTAAGGATGCATCGAAACACCTAATTCACCTAGTACCGAATAGTAAAATCCAAAATTCGTAAGACTACTTCATTATCTACTTAACTCACTTAAGCAGATTTTTCTGAACTAATTTGAATGCAACTTATGACATGATCAAAGTAAAGAGTTTATGGGAAAAGTTTTTAAGAAGAAAGCAAAAAACAAACAAGGTAATTTTGTCCAGAAAAATGATTTTTCACTAGAAATAACTGATTTTAACCGAAATGATACAAACGTGTAATGAGTTAGAAACATTATGTATCAAAAAGTATAAAGCTTCCAAATAATGTTGTAAAAACCACCAACGTATTCATAAACCAGTGTTATGGCAGTTGGTGGCACATTTCAAAAGTGCTGTTTTGACTTTATCTTTTTCCTTTGTGCTATTTTTCTGTTTAAATGTTTCTGAAATTTTGGTTAGAATCGAAATAAGAATTATAATCGAAATTGTAAGCACAATAAACAAATAAAACTAAACAAATCGTAACCTCACCTCAAATGGTAAAAACTTGCCGGAAAAGGGGCGAAAACGTGCCAGTGACAGTTTAGTTTTATTAAGTTATCTGGTGTTTTATCGGGCATTTGCGGCCATTCTTTGACCGATTTTTGCACGTTTTCGGCAAGTTTCTACCTTATGAGGTAAGGAAGTTTCAACTTGTTTAGTTTTATTTGTTCCTAATAACTCAGCTCACGCTGTATTCCCACATAGAAAATACGAAAGAAACATGTGAAAACTTTAGATTTATCCATTAAATAGGATAAATGTCATGTTTTGCTCTATTTTTTTGTGAAATAAATTGTCACGTGGTTGATACAGGCCATTTGCTGTGTCGTGCCATCAAACAAAATAATACAAATATTACCAGACATCTTGTGAAACCGGTGATTAATCAGTTGCACAATCGCATCCACAGATTCCTTCAACGAGCTAGGCTTGCAACAAACCTACATAACAAGCATTTAAGCATCAACTGCTGCAAAAAATGTGCAACTTTACCTCATATTTCAAATTCGGCCTGTTAAATTCAGCCTTAAAAACTAGGGAACTTTCAATGCCAAGTATTTTTTGCACATCTTTCAATATGTCCATTGTGGCAGTCGCTGTCAACCCAAGAATTGGAACCTTTGGAAACTGTCGCTTCATAATGCCCAAAAATTTGTAATCTGAAAATTCATTCATTAATCAGTAGAAAATTACTCATACATTATCATATTACCTGGCCGAAAATCGTGACCCCAATGAGAACAGCAATGAACTTCATCCACAGCTAATATTGAAAATCGACCCATTTCATACATCTTCTGCAACTTACTCATGAATTGTTTACTTTTCGCTAATTTCTCTGGAGTGACATACAGTAGCTTCATTTTAGAAGACTGATCAATCATTTTCTGAAGAAACAAATTTTTTTAAAAAACATTTGCGAAGTCTTTATTTGAATCTTTTTTTTAACCTTTTGAATTTCCGTAACTTTTGATCGTGGAAGACTCGAATTGATCATTTCGACAGGTATTCCCAGCCGCTTTAATGCCATACATTGATCTTCCATTAGTGAAATCAAAGGACAAACTACCACTGTTACACCTGAAGAAAAATTCATTCAATTTGAAAATGTTCATCCATTAATTGATTCAAATTTCAAATAATTTACCTTCAGCCGCGAGTGCAGGAGCTTGAAAACTTAAACTTTTCCCTCCTCCAGTAGGCATAATTAAAATGCAATCATGTTTTGACATGACAGCATTCATCGTGGCCAATTGAAAGGGTCTTAAATTTGTGATCTTGAATGTTTTTTCCAGAACGTTCGTTAGTTTTGCTGACCATTTAAAATCTAAATTATACACAAAATAGACAAAAAAAATGTTATGAACTATGTTTTCGGAACTGGGATTTCAGTACTGCATTTTTCCATTGCTGGGAGTGAGATACGAGCAAAAATCCGTGTTTCCCGACCACTTTTCAGCCGAAAACTCGAATCAGCACGTTTTATCCAAAAAAAAATTGTTAGTACCGAAATCCCGGAGATTTCGGGACCAAAAAATATCAAATTATATTGATTTCCGGTCATTTTAGTTACTTGTACGGTTCCAATCCTTATTTGCCAAATCCAATCCTTTCTTTTGTTCAATATCGGTTATTATTTTGTTCTTGTCTGCGAGTAAACGTTTTCTCTTGCTGGTCAGAATTTCAATCTCCGCATCGATTGCAGTGATTTCGGCATTAATTCGCGCAACTGTCTTATTATCTGCAAAAACAAAAAATTATTTTAGATTATTTATTATGATACAAATAAATTATTTTTGCTTCTCACCGTCGCTCATACTGTAAAATGCCGTCTTCTACTTTTAAATGTTAACACATTCCACTAGAGATTCAGAAAGTTGACTTGAAATGAAACCCGTCGATCACATCGAGACAACGACCATTAACCTGTAAAAAACATGGTCGTTTGTTTGTTTTGATTCGAGCGCCATCTGGAAACAATTTATAAAATGAAACAAGGAAATTCTGAAATTTTAATTGAAAATAAAAATTATTTAACCAGTCGTGATTTAATTGACATTTAAATTAAATTTTCCCTCCATTGACAAAACTCAACACTGAACTCGCGTTGTTTTAACTTCGTGTCACGGGCACCGAGCACGAACTCACGCTTCAGTAGGCGCATTCAAAAAACACATAAACGGTCGTTTAAACCCGTTTGCACGAACTTTTAAATGAGGTTCTCGTTTAAAAGCTTGTTTAAATGGGTTTTCACGGGCTGAAAATAAACGACCAAAATAGGTCATGTAAATCTCTGTGCAACGAGAAAACTCGTGCAAATCGGGTATTGTTGGCAACCATCTTGGATTTCCGTTAGATCGACGATGAGAACTGCTCCTAATATCGGACCAGTTGTTTATTGTTTAAAACAAAACAATAAATAATAATTACTATAATTAGGGCTGGAAACAACAAAACAACAGCCAGGAAGAGGAAAAAATTCAGATCTAAATACCGTAAAGCTCCGAATAGAAACCGGGTCCGTTTATAGGCCCGGTCCCCAGGGGCGGCGCTACCATGTATCTGGGGTATGCGGCGCATGGGGGCGCCGAAGGTCAGGGGCGCTTTTTCAGGGCGGCGGGGCACTTTTTCAGGGCAATTTTTGTGATTTGGGGCGCCATTTTTGAAATTTGCAGGGGGGGGCGCAAGAGAAGGTGGCACCGCTCCTGCCGGAAGTAATTGGGACCGGCGGTCCCAATTACTAGCCCGGGGTTCGGAACTAAATTTCAAGGGGTCAAGGTAAAAAAAAAATAGAAGCCCGCCCGGGTCACTATTCAGAGCTTTAGGGTAATTTGTAATTAATTTAGATTTTACATCCTACAAGTAGACAAACTGATGTAATTAATAGAATTATTCAGTCCTATTTAATAAACTGCTAAGAAATTGATTTTGAAAACAAGGTGTTGTTAATTTCTTTTTTACATGACTGTATATGTAAATATTTAACTTGCTTTTGGAATTATGTGATATTGTTGCAATTCATAAAGTGCATTGTACATTATTAACACGTGATTAGTATGCAGATGAAATCGATGGCCTCAATCAAGTGCTTCTCACCCTTTTATATTTTTCCTCTTTCTCCGTCTTGAGCCTATAATTATAACAGAGCTCAAGTTTGTAAGAAGAGAAATTAATGCTCATTTGCATTTCACACACGGAGAACGCATCTCACATCAAACAGTACTAAGTTCTAAGTATGTGACAAATGTGCCAAGTTAAAAATTATGAAAGATAAAAAAAATAAAATGAAATATTGTTATCATTGAGCATTGATTCAAGGAGATAAAGAACCAACACCTCCATTACATTTGTCTTCTTTCTCCTAGCCAAAAACCTAGCCATTTGTCTTTTTTTCTGCCACATGCATCAAAACAGATTTCTTTCAACAAAAATGTTTGTCACACAATGAATTTACTTACCGGTATATTATTACAAATTTGAAGTAGTTTTTCTCTTGCTTACTGCAAAAATCAACTCGCCTTGCATTACTGTACTTTCAAGTGTGAACCGACCTTTAAGGAAAAAAGAAGCACCGAAGAAAGTGATCTGTCGCGTATTAATCATGTTTTGAATTATTTCTAACATTTTATTGTTCGACAGGGGTGCCATAGCTGATGTAAAAGACGAATCTGGATTACAGAGTGTCCACAAGACCAGAAGCCGGGTAGCGTGCCGTCAATAATGACTTCTTACACTAGAAGCCAGGTAGCGTGCCAGGTAGCGTGCCAGGTAGCGTGCCAGGTAGCGTGCCCGCTGAATTAACACTGACTTAACACTGACTTCACACTGACAGGACTCGACAGATTTCATCTGCCTACGAACAATGTAGGTCTTGATTTGTCTTATATAGTGCCTGGGAAGGTGGTGCGTCGAAAGTTGGAGCCAGATATCAATTCTGGGAATGAAATTAGAGCGCTAAAATGTTTGGTGGAACTTGAGGAACATATAATCAAGATATTTGTAGTGAAAAACAAGACAAAACAACGAAATTAAGCAAATAACTAACAAACAAACTTTAATATCAAGAACAAGTGAGGAACGCCAACTGGTGACAGTGTGGAGAGGCTCCGAAGGCAAAAAGCCCCGAAAAAAGAGGCTTTGGGGCGGAAATCGATAAAACAAAGTGCAGGAGAGTGTTAGAAACGAAAAATTGGTCTAAGGGGGTACAATGGATCCACTAGAAACCATATAATTTGGTTAAAACGGCATAGGCAGGAGTGGAGGAAAACACTGATAACACGGACACAACACAGTCCAATTGTAGGGCCCGTGGCGCCATCTAGTGACGAATTTTCAAACCGCGATGTGGAAAATGGTGATGATGAATTTAATTTCCTTAGGAAAAACGGGAAAAGAATTTACGGTCCGATACTTATAAAACAATGCGCTGCAAATAACGAAGTAAATATTAATTTGGTTTGTTTTATCTTCTTTTTTGTTTATCATTTGAATTTTTAATTAATTTTCCAGTTTTTCGCCTTTGAAACTTCGACCACTTTATTGCATGTCGATGCAAAATCTTGTCGTTTGTTTTACCGGTTTTATAATTCGAGATGAAATGGTACGTTGAAAAATAGGGAAACATATAAATACAACATTAAAATGGTTGTACATTTCAGCATGATATGGCGAGGTTGGTTCACTATACGGGTGGCAGTATCCGAAAAGAATGTCATTAGAAAATGTTAAATTTTGTAATTTTTCAGTAAATCAAGAATTTTTAAATTAAATTTTTTGATTTATTTTAATAAATCCAAGAACGTCCTTAGAATTTCACTAAGTTCAAGAATTTTCTCATAAATCATTGACAATTCAATAAATTCGCAAAATTTTCTTACAAATCAAAAACTTGATAAAAATGATCATAATTTCAAAAAAAAAAACCAAAAAAAACTGTTAAATAATTTTTATTCTCTTTTTACTTCCCTAAGTGCAGCAACATTTGCCAATTGCAAATGCAAAAGAATAATAAATATACAAATTAGAAAATCTGACTGGCAAACAGTGGAAACTGCAGTCAAATCATACAACATTAATTCTATTGTAGTACATTACATCGGTAATTTCATTATCCCAAAAAACAAAAACAAAAATGGAGGGTACTTTTAAGTAGATCTTTAAATTGAAGTTTGTGTGGCACTTGATAAAAACGACCCAAATTACACTGGTGTCAACGAGGCGTATTTCCAAACTCCTTCATTTCCAAAAACTCTTTTCTTCTTAAATATTATAATCATTATTGTTATTTTTTTAAAAAATAGTAGCCAACTACCAGACATCATCTAAAAATACACTTTTTTGTGTGTTATTATAACAATACTTATTACTATATACAAAAACGACCATTCATCCAATCACAGAATCTACCAGAAGGTGGCGGAGAATCTTAAAGAGAATATTAAATTATTTGTCCCTAGAAATAAACAAATTTAAAGGAATAACTTGACAGTATAATGATTGTTTCCTACTAAGAATATCGTATTGCGCCTGTTTGCTGCAGGATCAACGGTTTGTCCGAAAGTGTTTGCGGACATTGCTCTACTAAGCCGAATTTCGGCTTAAACAACATTTACGAAGTCTTTATTTGATTCTTTTTTTTAACCTTTTGAATTTCCGTAACTTTTGATCGTGGAAGACTCGAATTGATCATTTCGACAGGTATTCCCAGCCGCTTTAATGCCATACATTGATCTTTCATTAGTGAAATCAAAGGACAAACTACCACTGTTACACCTGAAGACAAATTCATTCAATTTGAAAATGTTCATCCATTAATTGATTCGAATAATTTACCTTCAGCCGCGAGTGCAGGAGCTTGAAAACTTAAACTTTTCCCTCCTCCAGTAGGCAGTAGGCATAATTAAAATGCAATCATGTTTCGACATGACAGCATTCATCGTGGCCAATTGAAAGGGTCTTAAATTTGTGATCTTGAATGTTTTTTCCAGAACGTTCGTTAATTTTGCTGACCATTTAAAATCTAAATTATACACAAAATAGACAAAAAAAATGTTATGAACTATGTTTTCGAAACCGAGATGCCGTCTTATACTTTTAAGTGTTAACACATTCCACTATAAAAAAGAGATTCAGAAAGTTGACTTGAAATGAAACCCGTCGATCACATCCAGACAACGACCATTAACCCGTAAAAAACATGGTCGTTTGTTTGGTTTGATTCGAGCGCCATCTGGAAACAATTTATAAAATGAAACAAGGAAATTCTGAAATTTTAATTGAAAATAAAAATTATTTAACCAGTCGTGATTTTCTTGACATTTTCATTAAATTTAACCTCCATTGACAAAACTCAACACTGAACTCGCGTTGTTTTAACTTCGTGTCACGGGCACCGAGCACGAACTCACGTTTCAGTATAAATCCCCCGTCCCCCCTCCGTCCCGTTCTATTTCTATTATTAACTCCCTCAAAAAAAATCGTGTGCAAATGTTGTAGTTGAAGATGTTTCGAAGGGTGACGTTCCAAATTTAGATCAGTTAAAAGCGCTTATATCGCAATTGTATGGGCTAGCAAAAAGACTGCTTTATTCGTGTGTTCAGTTGTTGGCCCGATGGAGTGCGGTAGCGGTTGTTGACACAAATCTTATGAGCTTGTTACCGGCACTAGAATCAAGTAAGTTGTTTAAAATTTCAACGATTGAATTCGTTCGTGTTTCACTTCACGTTTTCCCCTTCGAATGTCCCACGAAAAGTTGATGAATAAATACAGTGCGTAGTATAATTCACTGCAACATTGTAAAAGAGTTTAGTCTAAGTGGCGCATAAAACGTAAGAAAAATATACAATTTAGCAGATTAAGGATGAGATGAATGAGGGTTGCATGTAGAAAAACAAGTGAATAGATAAACATTACACCGCGCACCCGTTTGTCTATTCACGGCTCAAAATCAAAAACATGTACATTTCTCTTCTCTCAGGCTCAACTTTTCATTATAATTAGAATTGCTTGCCCTGATTTATTTATTTATTTATTTATTTATTTGTTTGTTTGTTTGTTTTAAACAATTATTAATGCGATTTAAAATTAGCAACAAGTATTTTATTTCAGTGGTTGACATCAATTCGTACACAAAGATCATTCAAGTGCATTTGGAAAAAGACAGTAAAGATTTTGGATTTTCATTGTGCGAGAATAAACATCCGCATAGTTTCAAAACATGTTCTCTTGCGATCAGAAACATTTCAGAAGGCGGTTCTGCAGACAGGTAAAATGACTATTTCCTACTGATTACGTGATTACATCGTTTTTATGTTGTCGTAATTGCTTTTCACATCACAGAGATGGCAGGATGAAAATTGGTGATCGATTGCTGGCAATTGATAATACCAAAGTAGCAAATGCCACCGTAGATGATGCAATGCTTGTGATGGATCGTGTAGATACGGATGCGAGGTTTACAATCGAATACGATGTTTGCATCATTGGTAAGATCCAACAGAGTTGTTGCAGATATTATTAATGCAATTGTTGTTCAGGCGGGGCCGGATTTAAGCATGGGGGACCTTATACAGGGTGTTTCACTTAAGAGTTTCCACCTGAATAATTCCAAAACTGATCAATGTATCAAAATTCTGTTAACACAGGTGAATAGGCAGTGTTTTTTGGTTTTTCCAATAAGACATGTCACACAACACTCAACTCATTGTAACAATGTGATCCAAATACTATCTTGCAAACCATGAATCATAGACAAAAACTTCCAATTTGCAAGTTGTAGAGCATCATCTAATTAGTCTAAACAGCTTAAAACAAATTATGGTTAATTAGGAAAAAAAATGAAGAAAAACAACAATTTTAGATTTTCAAAATGTGATGTAAAAAATCCAATATTAACTTTTTCCATTGTAAAAAAAACAATATTAATGAAGCCAATTCTCAATTATGCCACCATTTGCCACAATACATGCTTGTAGATGTTTTATTTGGTTCTGCATAAATATTGTAAGATCTGTGGTAGATGCTTCAGAGTTTTGTTTTAAACTTTTAATTTGTGAAAAAATGAAAATCAATTGGTATTAAGTGTTTTTCTGTTTGTGTTCATATGAATAAAGTTGTTACCTAAAGTAACAATTGATTATGATATTGTTTTTTTTTTTTCCCATGAAAAATGCTAATTTTAGATTTTTTACATTACATTTTGAAAATCTAAAATTGTAGTTTTTCTTCATTTTTTTTTGCCAATTAACCATTATTTGTTTTAAGCTGTTTAGACTACAGTAGAGCCTCGCTTATCCGGCATAAACGGGCGGGCAGAATGCCGGATAAGCGAAAATTCCGGATAAGTGAAAC
>JAQIXU010001490.1:0-17044 GCA_034701245.1 Strigamia transsilvanica | reverse complement strand
GCCCGTGCTGGGATAAGATTAAATTACGGTGGCGTGTGGTTTTTGCTTTGCTTCAATTTTTAAAATTTAAAAAAAAAGGATTTTTTTTTTTTTTCCTTTTCATTCAGTGTTTGTTTTGGAACTGTATCTGTGTATTTACGCATCAACACGTCTTATCGTCGCATTTATCAAGTTCCCATTTAAGTCGCTGAAGTTTAACCTTTATTTTTTTTTAAAGCAAACTTGGGTATTAAACTAAATTGTTTTAAACTAAATAAGTAAAGAGAACTTTTAAAAAAAATGAAAATGACTTTTTGAATTAAATGAATACAGATCACAGTTTTTGTGATACAAAGAAAATGAGAAAACTACATTTAAAAAAAAAAAGGCATTTACCCGTGATTGTATTAGAGATATAGACAACACTTTTTCCATTCGAATCTTTGATGGGATATTTGACGCGTTGGGCGACCGATTTCATTGCCAACTTTTTTACTTAAAAAAGCAGTGCGAAAATTGCTTCTTTGTGGTCCGTAATCGCAACTATTGTAATTTGAACGAATAACGAATGTCTTTTCTGGGCAGCCATCCACTTCCACAGCTTACCATGCTTTACACATTTTTGATGCAAATATTTCCGATGACATGTAAAATTTCATTTCGACATAACCCGTAATATATATATTTCCCTTCCTTCCGCCACGAAAAAAAAATCGTGGTTTGAAAATTTATGTCTATTGCAGACTCGGAGTTCGTCTCCCGCATAAGAAACTAGTTTCTGTCGTCCAGAGAGTCGTTGAAGAAATGATAGGATGAATTGGGCGAACACATTTGATGAGTAAGCGCGAGGAAACTCCCGTCAGATTTTGCGGTTCTGCCATCTATACTGTTAACCTAACCCTGATTTGGGGCACTGTTTACGGACGATTGGAAACGGACGATCCCAAAGGTGACGATCGGGGCCATTATTCCGGACGAGTACCTTCTTTGCTCTCCGAAGCAAGGGTTTCGGTCTTGGGTCTAATGTGCCAGTGAACGTGAAAGGGGGGAAAAGGCTAACGAGCCAAACCTCAAGGAAAGCAAAGTGCAAAGACAATGGCGTGTGCGTTGTCATTCAATGTGTCTATTAAGCAACTAGCGAATTATCAATCGGGCTTGTAGAGTTACAATTGGAAAATTAGGTTACTTCTAAAATTCGTAGCGATGAAATTTTATCGTTGATTTTCAAGTGAAAAATCGATGTGTCGCACGAGCAAAGTTGGGCGCAACTACGCGGGTTATTATCGCGATTCTAAATTGGTTGTGGCAATGAAAGACAACCGCAATAATTACGCAATCCTCCCGCCATCTAGATGAACTGATGGCCTCTTGAGTCGAGAGACCGAATGGATAAACTTTTTTTTTTTGCTTCCTGCAATTGGGTGATTGCAATTCCCATCCAATTGTTGATAAAATCTCAAATTGCACATTTTTAAATGCATTTCTGCACTTAATGCAAACCAAAAGTAATGTTTGCGTTCTCCAGTAGCTATTATCTGACCTTAGTTCCTTAGATTTTTAATTTGTTCAAGTGATTATAGCAAAAGTTAGTTTTGATGAGGCTGCATCAAGAATTAAGTTTGTTGCTTTGCAGTTTCCACATGATAGCATGTGTGCTGTTTTGACCTGAGATAAGTCGGAGGTCTTTAGAAAAGTAAACGGATAGAGGACATCCAATTCGAAATAAAACAATTCGGTGAATCAAAAGGATGCAGTTGGTTGTCGCGAGACCTTTGCAACTTGGAAAATGGGTTGTTAACCTCTTTGGGATTTCAATTATCTGCGAACCGACCACAGAAACATCTAAGCTGGCTCTGTATAATAGCCACATGTGATCCGTGGTCGAAGCCATTGATTGGCAGTGGCTCTTCTTTCGCTCGGTACGTCAATTGTTCGAGGAATAAAGAAGCGCACGATCCAATTCTGGTTGTGAAAGAGATATGTGCGCAATATTTTACCGGACATTATATTAAATTTTTAGTTTTATCGTCTCGCGGCAGATAATCAATTAGCATGCTCCTGTAAATGAAGCCCTCTAAGGAATCTTATCACGAACAAGACGAATGCGAGTTCTATCAAGTGAAAGGGTCAGTGATAGTTCTCCTGGCTCCACTTGGGAAATCTTATTGAAGCTGCGTCATGGTAAAATTATCTCTCTCTGCGGTCACAGCTTGTAACTCCAGCTTGAGTTGCTCATCTTAGCTGGCAGTTTGACAAAAGTATGGCTGGTTTTCAGTTAAGATGTTGAAACGTGATTACAAGCCAAAACTTACTTTCTACTTAACACCTCAGCTCATTTCATTCTGCAGTTTAGTTTGAGTCGATTTCCTGCAAAATAGAAATTGTTTTTATTGCTTACACTTACACTTTGGCGGAGTAATACTCTCTGGGGCCCATAGGCACAGGTGCTTTGTGGCTCCCCATGGGCGGAACACCAAAAAAAAACAATTTTTAAGTGCTCAAGTGCACAATTTTGCAAAAGTGGACTTTTTGGTGATAAATTGATCTATTATTATAGGTGTGAAAACGGACAATTAAGCAGATTAAGCGAACTCTTTACAGACCGGATACTTTTTGCTGTTTCCGTCTTTGCCTAATGTACCTGTGGTTATTCCACCTCTGGATATACATAATCGCTTTTGATGGCCCAGATAGAATTCAGGCTTCGATATTTACATACGGAGGAGATTTTAGCACGGGCTAAGGGGGGCAATGAAAATTACTATATCTTAATCTCCAGATTTTTTTTATTTCTTTTTCTGGCAATAAGAATTTATCCTACTAATGAGCATTTTTCTTTTGACGACCAGCAAAAGTTTGGAAGGAGTTTTAATTAAATTCAACGCAATTTACTCACCTTGCTCAACCCATTTGAGTTCAGTGAAAGTAAGCTGCACCTGTGGGGTTTCGACGCTGCGTGGCGTGATGATTAGTATTATCTGAAAAACCTTTACGATACTCAACTTAATTTGTGATTTTTCTCTCTTTCAATTTAATCAAATTTAATCTTTTTCGTGCAAAAAAAGATTAAATTATTTTTTTTTAGCACCACCGCAATACAAAATGCTAATAATTTAATTTCTTTGATTTATTTAATTGATAGGTGCCTTGGAAGACATGGTCGGTCCACTTTTCGTCACTGAACCCTCCTATCGTTTGGATTTCTCCAACAGTTCTGGGGCACGTTTGGACTGTTTGGCACACGGTGTTCCCCCGCCTCGAATTTCGTGGCACACGGGCGATGGATCTCTGGTGGCCGATGTGACCCGATTGCGCAGAGTCTACTCTAATGGTACAGTTCTGTTTCCACCATTTCGAGCCGAGGATTATCGTCAGGATGTGCACGCTAACGTGTACTTGTGTCTTGCATCCAATTCTATTGGGTCTATCATCAGCCGAGAGGTGAACGTCAGAGGAGGTGAGTTGATGCGATCTTAAACGTGTTATACTTTAAATTAAATTTTTCATGTTAGTTTTAAAAGAAAAGAAAATTGGGTTTATCAGATAGAGTAAATGTGAAAACTTTTCCATTAACTTAGATGACAAACATGAACTGGATTATATGGCGTGGTGCATCCATTTGCGGTTACTTTGATCAGATTGGTGTTGTATTAATTTGATCTTATCAAAAACCCAGAATTCAAAGCTTTAAGTTTGATTAAAGCTATTTATTAATGGAGATTGAGTTTATACTCGTGTCCTGTATAAATTGTAACCGCAAAACTTTTACTAGGTTTACCAAGATAGTGAGAAGTGCCAAAGATTTAATTGATATGGGTTTAAGCTATTTTTTTTTTTACTTCGATCGAATAATGGTTTATTTAATTCATTAATTTTGCAAGTGTTTTTGTTTTTCTGTGGCAAGAGTCAAGGTGTGGTGAATGTTTGGATTTAATTATTCATTAGGCGTCTTGGGATATAAAGGTAGATAAAAATATTGGATTTAAGTTTGGATCCAAATTTCAAGAAGGAAAACCGCACTAGCACAGTGATAATGGAAATCCTTTCAAATCATTGAAGTAAAAGTACATCACAGCCACTACGATGTGCAAAACAAAAACTTGACTTGCGGAATATTGAATAGAAATGGAGGCAAAATTTAATCAGAACTGTTGATTGAAATTTGATGCCAAAAAATAGAGATTTTCTTCGACGTGGAATCTCATATAAAAATTCGTTATATTTTTTTATTAATTTTCGATTTGTCAGTTTTTCGCCTGGTAATAAAATTTGAATACAAGCAATGTGTTCCTCGAAATGTAATATCAGTTTCTAATGTATAGTACAGATATTTGCTACAAAATAAAAGAGATAAAAGAGATTTAATTTGCAAGATCTATAACTATAGCAGACATTTTTATTGGAGTTGTGAGTGAGGTTGATTGGAGATTTTTAAATCACTAACGCCAAGAGATCCATCATCTTCCACGAAATTGGTAATGCAAGGTGGTTGGAGCAGTAAAATCTTGTGTGAGAAAAGAATTACACGATATTTTCAATCGAATGAACGGATGAGGAAAGTGGGAAAAGTTAAAAAACGAAAAGAAAAAAGAAATCCAAAGAATAAATAGCGGTGGGACTCGGGAAACCAATTTTGCTCTTCCTTTGTCAATTCCCTGAAGGAGTAAGAACAGGAAAGATTCATCTTTTCTTTTTGCTATGAGACGAGAAACTGTTGACAACTGAAGCAAAGATAACAAGACGTTAAGAGAAAAGTTACGTTCAAGAATATAAAGAAAATAAACTTATTATTCTTTATAATTGATTAAACTAATTAGCACCGCTGAGACTAAGACTTGATTTGCAACTAAGAGATTAAATTCAAACTGCACATCGCTTTCAGTTCTGCGTGCTCATAGACACTTGCGCACCAATGAATATCACTATTACCTCTCTTTAATTTCCATAGAAATTCAAAATTTGTTGTTTGTATGTGACCACTTCAGGTGCAGATTCTAGTTTTTGCCCTCTTATACGATTTGTTTATTAAGAAAAGTAAATCAAATGATTGTGTATGAAAGTACTTTGATTTTTACACCAAATTCAAAGATTAAACTTTGCAGACGAAAATGAGCTTACATCTGTGCATTCAAAAGCCAAATTTTGGCAAGTAAATTTTGTATCGCTTCCAACCAACACGCATGCGCGCACACTGCATTCTCTGTTGCTGTTTGCAGTTTAGTAACGAATTATGTTGTTCATTGATCGCTGCAATTGATTGCTTCCAGGCGCTATGTAGGATTTATAACTAACTCGCATGAGGGCAGGACACTTTCGATTTTTATACTGGCTTCTAATTTAACCATTTGATAAAGCAAGTCACTTGTGCTGCTTGATTTCTTGCTTAAGGTTCAGTGTTTGATACTCGATCCATGTGATGTTTGGTTGCTAGCTTTAGGATATGTGGTTTGAAGTACCTGATGTGTGGCAGTTGCATTTTTGAACGTATTGAAATATTTTGAGTGCTTTTTTGGTATTTGATACAGAACATAATCGGTAGGGGAAATTGCTACGGTGCAAGTACATTTTTAAAAGTAGAAGAGATTTCAAATTGTGTCGGGTTTGAAGTTGAAAATATCCTGCAGCATGATGCATAATATTCTGCATGGATTTGAAGTTTGAAACTTAATGAGGGTTGGTTGGAGAATTTTGAGAAGAAAATCGGGTTTTGCTGCAGAATAAGCAGAAAGAAGGGATTTGAATATTTTTAAATAAAAGTAATATTTGTAAGATTTTAATCCACATTTTGTATTCAATTTGGCACCAATATTCTCTAGTAAGCAATGAAATGAGGTACTTGTGATTTGATTGCTGTAGGAAAATGTGTTCCTTTCATTGCCAAACTTACGTTCTTTGCATGCTAATCTGCACCCATGAAAAAGACTCGCACTTTCAGAATTGGGTACGCATTTTGTTTTTTCATCCGAATATATTTCTTCTGGGGACACATTTTTTAAAAATATGTGGTAACATATGTGAATTCAGTTTTTAGTCTAAATATTTTTCTAAATTAACCATTTTAAAATCAAAATAGACCCAATTGAAAAAGGAAAACAAAATATTGCTCAAATAGTCACATTATACGACTAATTATCTACTAAATTTGTGTACTTTTAATTACGCAGGCAGTTTTTGTGTTTTATTCACCGTGATGAAGGGAGAAATCCGTCTTTCCGTTAATGTGTTTGCTTCTTAATGAACCATTTTGCTGATCTCTTCCCGTGATTAGAAGCAAATGGATCGTATATAAAATTTTCTACACAAATGGGGTAATACTGGAGATTTAGGATAAGATCTCCTCGAAATGACGAGAAACGGTAATGGTAACTGCAAAATTTTGATTAAGAACATTTGTCAGTAATGTTAATGACATTGGTATCGCCAAGTGAAAAATGGGAATTTTAAGCAAATACATTTTGGATTTCTGCGCATTTCGTTCTTCTACGTATGCAGAAACTCCGATAAATCTACACACGCGAAGCGGTTGCTAGGGGAGACCCATGGTGAGCGCCTTTGATTTCCCAAAGGCTGCGTTTGATGTGACGTTTTCCCAGGCTGCTGCTATCTTTGTAGGGCACCTCGTATGCATTTGCCTTGGGTCCCTATCGCTCATTATGGGACTTGTTCTTTGAAGAGCAAGTAACAGCTTGGTGGAAATGAGAAGTTGTCAGTGTCTCCTGATTTGTTCAACATGTGCAGATGTTAAGTTAAGTTGAAAGTTGTAGTTTGATTGAGAGGAAGTGACTCAAGTTTCCAAAGGGCAACAGGTGACTGTAATGATAGTTATCGTTCTTAATAGCAGTGAAATTGGCTATAAAACGACCCTGAACTAGGGATCAGACGACCATTAAAAATGAAGGGGTGGGGGAATGGCTTACTATTCGCTTTTTGGAAATCTCGGACTTTTTTTACACGGCAGAACTATCCAGTAACATTGATAATTGGACCAATGATGGATAAATTTTCAATGTTACTAGGGTTATGGCCTGTCCAAATAGTATTTCAAACTTACAACGTTTGGTTCACGAATGTCGCACTAAATTAATTAATTGAAATTGCAATTTGAAATGTTTTTACTCGAAACCAAACTTCAAGACCCGAAATATTAGGACGTGCTAACCATGGAGGTGGATGGCTTAGGCGTAAAGCTGCAAGCCAGTCTCTAAATCAGGTTCTAACACAATTAAAAAAAAACTTAATGAGTATAGCCACTTTTCTCTTTTCCTAACACGGACATGTCATGTCGACTTGCCTGCGTTCATGTTGAATCGAGATAGAAGAATGTTGCTCCACCAGCTATGGAATTCAGATTTTAATAAATGATCATGTTTTTCATGTAAAGATGCCACTGCCAATCCACCTGCTCCGGAATTTAAATACTGAATCAAATAAAAAATTTAATATTAGAAATAACTTATGTATATACTTTTTTTCTACTTTTTTTTGTGCAAGTGTGACGGTTAGGAAACCGTAGTTGTTAATGTTGTTACCAGGGCGCGCAATATTTGAATGAACATAAAGAGTCCAAAGATTCAAATTGTTGGTGACAGTCTCATAGTGTAATGGTCAGCACACTGGGCTTTGAATCCAGAAATTCCAGTTTAAGTCTGGGTGAGACTGCCACTTGTGACAATTGCGCTTTTCGTATAATTGATACAAGCCTGGATAGGCTTTTTAACATAATTCAAGATGTACTCGAGTAAATAAGGAAATAACACATAGGATTCTCAACACATTTATTGGTAGTCAAGCATTCACAACTGTGAATATTCTGGCCAATACGTACAATATTTACAACTTAAACATGAATAAATAAATGACTTGCCAAACTTAATACTACATTAGTGACCAGAAGGGTCAAATAACTATGCAAGTCGAATTACGGTTAAAACTGGTATCAACGTGAATATCGGTCCCAGCAAGGTGCGGCTGACTTTTTGGTATCGTCACAAAACGGTGTATCAACTTATCGCGAATGCGATAATGACATAACTAGCGAAGCTATAATAAAATGGTGTTATTTGTTATGGCAAATAACTGATGATCATTTAATGGTACGAATTAGGGTTACAGTATTTACCTTGGTAAATAACCAAGCAAGAATAAACAATGTGGTTAGGGCTAATTTTTAATGCAAATAGTCTGAATTTCGAGATTTACAAATTGGGTCGTCTGCTATCGCCAAACGACCGAGTGAACTGAAATATACAAAAGTTACGTGGGTACCGTATAGCATTATCAGTTAATTTCAACAAGTTTGTACTCAATGACTTGGCAATCGAGCTGCGCCTTTGTTTGTGATGCTGCAAAACTGAAACAACACTTCCCGAAGACTGAAATAGTAAAATCAAAAGATGGCTTTTGTTTTCATTTAAGGTTTTTGGAATTGTGTGCAGTTTACTCCCTTACCTCTTTACAAGTAGTTTATTTAACTATAGTTTAATTCTATCAGCCAAAGTTTCAATTTAAAGTGCTGATTATTATATGTTTATGTTTATGTTTATGTTTATTTCATATATCAATTTTGTCTCGGAAATGACATCTGAAAGTTAGGTGCAAACTCTGTCTAAAAATGCATTATTATGCAGAAAAATGCCTTTTTCAAATAGAGAAAGTGCCCTTGTCAAATGGAAAAGTGCCTTTGTCAGATGGAAAAGTGCCCTTGTCAGATGGAAAAGTGCCCTTATCAGGTACAAAAGTGCCCTTATCAGGTGCAGAAATGGTTTTTTCTGTGCAAAATTGCCCTACTCAGATAGAAAAATGATCCTTTCAGATGCAATAGTGCCCTTTCTGAGTGCAATAGTCTTCGTATCAGGTGAAACAGTCCTTTTAAGGTAGAAAAGTGCCCTGTTTAGGTAAGAAGTGCGGTATTCAGATGGAATAGTGCCCCTTTATAGGTGGAAAAATGCCATTCACAGGTGAAGAAATGCCTTTTTCAGTACAAAAGTGCCCTTTTCAGGTGGAAAAATGCCCTTTAGACAAAAAAATAAATCTTTATCTATGGTTTAAAATTCAATTTTAAAACCAAAAATACCCATTCAGACCTTAATAATATAACTAGGCAGTAACATGTCTGGTAGGTACCTAACATGTATCTTATGTGTTCTTATGGGGCGCAAATTAGAATTGTGGCCCCAGGCACAAGATCGTTACTGCGGCCCTGGACCTACTGTTTTAAAGGTTTTTAAAATGTCTTCAGTCGCCCTATCATTTGGTTACATGATAATTCAAATAAAATAGATGTATTTGTGGCTCTTGTTGGTTATCGCCTCTTTAGCGTTACATCTATCATTACAAACTTGAGATGGAATAGCTTACCGATGTACCGTGCAATTTTAATTTCAATATTTTAATTTAATTTTAATTTATACGTACTGTAAGAGTTATTAAATATGTGCGGGGGTTTTAATCGTTTTTGCACGACTTTTACAAATGAGAATACATAAATTCAAACCACGTCACGTCAATGAAAATCATATATCCGCAAGAATTTATGATTTTGAGGTATCTTACCCTTACCGGATGGAAATGCATTGGCTTCCATTAAAAATTTTAAACGACTTCCGCTTGGTCTGTAGTGCCACTTCATTAGGTTTAGCACCTTCAGAGTAGGGCAACAAAACTTATTAATGGAGATTCAGAATGCAGTTAAATTTTCTTTCTTATTATTAAACAGTAAATATTAACAACTAGTTGTACTGTTACAGGAACCTCAGGTAAGTCACAGGCAGCTCCCAGTAAGGTGCGTGAAAATGGGTGCGGCCAGTAAGCCACTGGATTTTGGTTAGAATTCCATACGGGAACTTTGCATTTTGATTGTTTATTGTTTTTTGTGTTTTGTTTTTTATTTAAATCCATTGATTTACGATTGCATGCATAAAAATGGGCTGTGCATACTATTTTTAATTGGATGAGAGGCAACTACATCTCTTGTTTTGGCACTCATTACCCACTGTTTCCCTTCATTGTTTTGTGGAAAGTTGTCTTACTGCGCAGCTGATAGTATTGAAATTAAAGTGTTTCTGCAGTTGTGACATGTGTTGTTGTTTTTTATTGTCGAGTTGTGGTCGGTGAAGGATGACTATGCGGAAGAATTTTTGGTTTGTTGTTACATTAATGAGATTTTTAAGGGTGATTTCAAGAAAAGCAGTTGCAATTATATTTATAAGACACTCTTTGTGTCTTTCGGAAGAAGAAAAAAACCTTTTAGCAAAGTGCTAAAGTAAATAAGTAGCAATCAATAAAACTTCGGTTTAAATTGGGTCAGTTATGGTAGCTATATGTTTGTTACACTTTATCCGTGTCTCGTTAAAAAAAAAGCACCATAGCAAAGTGCGTTATAAAAAACAACGAGGCAACAAAGTACTTTCATTACACACTCGCTCTCCGTTAATGCCACAAATTGCAATTGTATGTCGTAGAGTATTTAAATACTTGTGACTCGCCAGACTGGAACAACGGGTCATGACTAAATGACTAAATGACGACTAAATGATGATCGTAATACTATTATTACTTGACGCATTATATATTTGGAATTTTGGTGCTGTAATATTGAATAGCAATGCAAATGGATTTTCCATTGAAACATTTTTAAAGGAGATTTTTGTTCTAAAGAAACATATCGGTACAATTTGCTATAAATTCACTTATCAATTTCGGCTGGTGAAGTGCGAAATAAACACACATTTGGCCAGGCACAACAAAAATGCCACAATACACTCTTGCTCGGTTAAATTGAGGAAGGAACGTGCCCACGGCTGCAGTCTGCGCCTGGAATTTTGATGCCAAATTAAAACTGCACATTCCTTCCTTTCTGCGCAAACATTTACCATACCAGACATAAATGACTTATTTTTACCAGTGGCGAATTTGCTCCTCTAAGCAGTGCCCCTCAATTGATCACATCATCTAGTATTTCAATTATTTTGATTATCGACAAAATTATCGAACTGTGCGTACGTGCACAGTACAGTTTGAATGTGTAGTTTGAATTCGCAGTAAACTGAGAATATTTAGTATTTCTGTGTTACATTGTTTCATGTAGTTATGAATAAATAAGAAAAACTCGAGCAAGTACAACTTTTAAAGGAAAACTGCAAGAAAAATCATTACTTTCTTTAATTTAATGAATTTACTAGTGTTTTTATTTTTATAACGGTGGGATTTTTTTCCTTGGTGATACATTGCAGTAGCTTACGTTCCTGGGACTCGATTTTATTGTAATCAATTCTCATTATTATAAAAAAAAAAGTTGACTGATCTCAGAATTAGCCGACTTATTACCCATACATTTATCTATTTTCATCTAATTATATTCAAGAGATGGATTGATGTGATTATCGGAAGATGAATAAACTGAATAACAGTCATCTGGGAACTTAATCAGTTTCCGTTGAATGGCTACCAATAGAATTATTGGTCTACCTGTTAGCTAGAACGAAACGCTTATTAAATTCATGACAAACTCTCCGGGGGATGGATGTCAATTACATCAGAGCATAGGTAGAAAGTGGATCCGCATTCTTGTAAGGCATCAGAAAGAAGAGGAAGAACGCCAAGATTAGTCGTGTATGAGAAGGCTATTCAACCGTTCACGAGTGCATTGAATTCATATCTTACACCTTTGCTTTGCTGATGAAAAAGCAAACAAGAGATTCTGGTAAAAAGGCATTTCCAGTCTTGACATTTTCTTCCTTTCTCTGAAAATCTCTGGAGGAAATTTCTTATCTTTCCGGATAAACATGCTGCTGCTTGAAGTCAAGGAGACATGTTTAACAGATGGCAGATGTGTGGATCACTAACCGAGAAGAGATAAGAATGATTTGCATAAGTTACTGTAAGAAAGTCATGGGGTTCTCGCATTCTCTCTCTTGTACCAGTAAGTGAAACTTCACTTCGACTTTATGGGCAATTTTAATGTTACAAGCCAAAATGTCATACCATTTGCAAAGTATTCGTGGAATAAACGAACATGATGGTTTGGAAATGCTCTTGGGATAATATTGCTTCTGGGAAAACTTGTTGTAAGGAAAATAACACTTAGGACCAATTAGGCAATAAAAAATTAAATAGATGAGGAGCATATTGCGTCAAAGAAAATTTGCTTTTGAGACAAATGCTCGCTTGGGAAAATGAATTTTTTTACTTTTTTTTCTTCTTGAAAGTGTTTGCTTTAATTATTGACATACTAGTTAACTAGACTATATTTAGAAATTTTATTTAAACAACTGCTAGCATTTCTTTGGGTCATTTGCCTTTTGTCTTTATTGCTGCACTATAGTTTCAAGGGTGTCATGCCGGTACTTCCATGTAATGTCATCTAATATTGAATAAAAGAATTACTGCGTGTGAGAGTCATAATTTATGAATCCTCGTTATTAAAGATTAATTTTCGTTACCGGTACCCCATTAAAGTTCGTAATAAAAATCACTAATAAACTTTTAAAAGGTTTTTTTTTTCTTCTTCCGTTGTTACGAAAATTGTTTTCAAAAGAAACAACAGGATATTTTATAATTTCCTGGCCAGCTGGTATTTTTCTGCGGAGATGGGTGAAAGGACAACTGCGTCTTTCTATACAGGGAGAAATGGCGGTTGTCCTGCTTCTTGCATGTCACACCTGCATACAATGTTTGAATCAACATGGGGCAGATCTGGTGGTAAGTGTGATAGAGGACCTGAATAGTGGTAATTTCATTGCACCCATCTTGTGTCATCCATTTATTCATGTTGTGGTGCTACTTTTCCTGGTCAAACTTCAAAATTCAGCCCAATGCACCTGATCTTTAAAGTTGCGGTAGAATGTTAGTAGTACCGCGATTTCCCATATGTGAAGGCATAATTAAAATTAAAGAGATATCGGTACATGTACAATTTTACCCTTGGACTTTTCGTTGGCTTGCATCGGTCTCTCCACCGGCTTTTGCGGAATTTAATTATATTTGTTATTCGTGCATTAGATAATGAAAATGTATTTTGACAATACCGGTACCTTTACATTTGCAAAAAGTTTTTTTTTTTAAAAAAAAGTATTTTATACAATAATGTATTTTCATAATGCATTTGCAATTCTCTAACAATAGTAGACATTTTAGAACAAATTTTATAACATGTATTATTGTGGAATGCATTTTATGATACATTTTACAAAATGTATTATCATTTGCCAACCAATTGCATGCAAAAATGTATTATGGTACAAATTGCTTTTTCAAGTACATTGTGAAACTCAATACATTTTTAAATACAACAAACAAACAATGGCCTCCTTGCTAGTTGCAATGTATTTTTGAACTATATGAACAACTCCTCCACTTCAAACGTTGCTGGACGTGGAATTTCTTATAAATAAATTTTAGCCGCGCTATTATTTGTGCAAGATAACCCGGTAAAGTTATTCCAGGAGGCCAAATTCGTTCCGGTTAGGTGCTCGTGAATTTCAGAAGTGGTCAAGAGAAGATAAACCGAGCAGCTTTAATGAGATACAGGGCTTAGAGGCAAACGACATCTTAATGCGATACTCAGCCAAGTTACCAGCAGTTTGATATTTGAACGGCAATTTCATGGAATATGTGGTGGAGCTTTTGTGTCGTAGGGTTACCAATCATCAGTGGCAAGGGCAATTACGGGACACTGTAGTATAATCGTCGCAAGGTTTTACCTTGGCCTGCTTTAAGCGTTAATCTTGCGCTTAAAGCTGAAGTGGGATTTGATTTGATTCTCACGACTGCACAGGAGTGATAAAATTAAGGTAGATGAGATAAGCAGGAGTTTCTTGGACTAAATTACGTCTTGGATCGAAGGAAAAACACAAATCGAATATTCAAATATTAATTATATTTTTTTTCTAAATAAATTTAATTTGAATTCGGTTTGGATTGTACAGGAGTATTTCGCCAGATTATGTTTGAAGTCAATATTTAATGAATTCAGAGGAGTTTTCATCTAAAGTCCTCAAGCTCTGCTGACGACATCTCGAATGAGGGGAATTTACCTCGTCTCAGTGGAGCCACTTTCAATTCAAAATAGTGTTCTGTATTTCCACATTTGCGCACACAGCTACTTATGTTAAACATTTTCAGGTTATGTAGACACATTTCGCTTTTTTTCTATTTTTAAAAATCTTCTAGTGGCACCCTTGTGTCTCGACATCAGTAGATAAACATTCTTTTCCTTTCCTTTAACTTTAAGAATACGATATAATAATATATAAAAAAAAATCTCCGGAGACAAATAATAATCGTACAGACGAGGAAAGTGACCGAGCGGAATGTTGGTTGCTCATAGCAACAAGGAAGATTAGTTCATTGCTTCCATCACATCACACATTGGAGATAGCATGAGGGCAGGTGTGAACCTCCATTTATCCTCATCTCTTGCCGACCTGACGCCTCTCTAGTAACAAGAAATCTCTGGTGCACCATGAGGACCCCTCCCATTCTTTGCGCGGGAAGGAGAACGAGATTTACAATTGTATATCTGGGGCGCTAAAGGGGTGTGCTATCATCCATGAGATGCTAAAACGCGCCGTATAGTTGGGCGTGTGCCTTGTTTCTAGTCAAGTGGGCGTGAAGTGCGCTTCTTATGTGTCTATACATCATGTTAAAAGCTCAAGTGTCCCATGGCTCTTGCCCCAATAGTTGATGGTGTTCCCTAGACTCCAATCCGAGGGTTGATGGACGGATACAAGTCACTCTTGTGAACCTCAGTGCGTCTATTCTTCTTATCTCGCAAGCCACGCCCTGGGTTGCATTATTATCGCAATCTCGCACCATATCTCTTGATTAATGACTGCTTAGGTATGGTGCAGGTATCACTGACCTCAAAGGTTCTTTTCAATTGGTATTAGGTTTGAACTGCACTCTCGTCATCTTTTTCGGTTCGCTTTATTTTTTTTTCTTTGGTTTTTACACTCCTTGGTGAATAATTAGGTCGTTACCATAAAAGACTAATGGTTCTGCCAACTTTGTTCGATGGAGAGGCTGCTCCAAGATTGGGAGGGTACTCGGAAAAGACGTAAAAAATTTGATTTTAATTGCATAGGGTTAGGTTGAAGAAAGAAGTATCCATTAAGAGTGTGTGTGTATGGGAGAGGAGGGAAAAATGGAATTTTTAATATCGGAAATGATGCACCCGATCAAAAATTCAATCAAGAGTTTTGATTAGTAAAATATGAAACTCCTTCGTTTTTTCTAATTTGTGCTCCTTGATGAAGGAAGTCTTTGAAGATTCTCAGTCATGATTTATTATTAATAGAAAACTGATTTTTTTTCTGTCTTTTTTTCGATATAATTTCCAATTTTTTTTAAAGGGTTCAGGACATTGGCAGCAATTTTCGCAAATGAGCTTTTACTGTTTGATGTTTGAGAACAGAAAATATTTCTGCTCAACAGATTGAAATTGGTTAAAAATTGATTTAAAAAATTTTTTTTAGATTTTTTTTTTTTTTAAATTTTGTTTTTAACTTCACATTTACGTATTATTTATGTTGAATATTTTTCTTTTAGTTGCCAAACAGTATTACGAATTGCAAGTATACGACGAATTTGTGATTGTTGAGAACACTGGTGTCCTTCGCTGTCACATCCCCAGCTTTGTAGAGGATTATGTGAGCGTTGCCTCATGGGTGCGTGAAGACGGCCTCGTACATGGACGAAACAACAATGGTGAGTGAAGTGAAAATAAATATTTATTCCTCAAAATTTTTTTCCCTCGCCTCTTTTGTGAACTGTCTAAAAAAATATAAGAATATAATTGAAAAAAATAAAAATTTA
Source organism: Strigamia transsilvanica (assembly GCA_034701245.1). NCBI lineage: Eukaryota > Metazoa > Arthropoda > Chilopoda > Geophilomorpha > Linotaeniidae > Strigamia > Strigamia transsilvanica. Next base: position 1,252 of record JAQIXU010001490.1, on the reverse strand, counting down.
TAACCCATCAAAAGCCAGACAGTTTACTTTTTCCATTTATATGGTGTGAAAACGAAAATGTTTTATTTAGGTGGTCGATTTTTCCTCACTGCCAACGGCGACTTGTACGTAGCCAACGTTGTGTCCAGTGACATGAACAAAACCTATAGGTGTAAAACGCTCCATCGATTGACAGGTGAAATAAGAATGAGCAGCCCTGGACGGATAATCGTGACAGGTAAAAAATTTTAATTAATACTTTCTAAAATCAGTGAGAAAGAAAGGAGAAAAGATTGTGTTACTTTTTTAATATTTTTTTTTTCTCAATTGATAAAAGGTGTGTAAGGGTATTTCTTTTCAATTCCCTAGCTCTGTAGGGGATGAGGTCATCCTCTTGATAACAAGTTTCCTTCCTATTTCTCCAGTTTTCTTTGTGCCAGTTCAGCAGTGCGAAGCTGCGGTTTGGCCGATCATCTTAAACGAAGCCTCTAGAGAAATGCGGGAGGCTGTGCATGAGTGGTTAAATATTCCATCGTGTTTCTTACGGGATAGATTTTGAAGCACCTTGGGTTAAATATGAATCAACAGAAAGAATGATTCCAATATGTTTATAGTTTCTATTTCATTTTCACTGCATTGCAGTGCCGTTAGAATGCTAATTCGAGAATTTGGTACGCACGCATGATTCTACTCTTCAAATTATATTGCAAAGTTGATTTTATAATTTCCTATTTGCGGTCTATGTGAGTTTGACACTAAGTATATTTCACATTTTATTTGGAGTCGTAGATTCGTATATTGCCGAAATACGTGCAATGATTAAATATTGCTATATTGCCATACATATATCAGATATATGTGCTTCTAGGAATTTGATTACAAATTTAAATTGCACATACTGCAGTAAGAAAAGTAAGCCTGAACGCCGTTCTGGTTTAAAATCATCACAGGAATGAAAACAATAATTACTAGGCTTAATTATATTATTATTATTATTATTATTATTATTATTATTATTATTATTATTATTATTAGCAGGGCCGCCCGGAGGGCGGTGCGAGCGGTGCGCCCGCACACGGCCCCGCGCTTGGAAGGCCCCGCGCGGCAAAAATTGAAAATTTTGCAGGTGGTTTTTTTGACAAAAATTTGAAAAGTTTCTAACCAGATTAAATAATGAAACAATGAAATAATAAACAGGTGATGATGATACAATGGCCTCAGCAACAAAGATGTTGCGATAGGCCATAGTGGAAAATTCAGAGATATGGATGCG
>JAQIXU010001489.1:0-17054 GCA_034701245.1 Strigamia transsilvanica | reverse complement strand
TACGATTTAAACGATCTATCCGAAGTGATTTTGGGTAAAGCACGCATGCACGTGAACGGAGAACAAATTAAATTGGCATTTAAGTACGGGTTGACATTTTTTTAATCGCTAATTTACATTTTAAAATGATTTGTGCGTCTTTTGTTTACAGTCACAGTCAACGGTTGATCTCTTTGATTCATCACAATTTAGGAACTGCAGTTTTGAATTTGGAGTTGTTGTCCGAGTTGAATGTTTTACCCTTGGCAATGCAAATAACAAATATTGCTGGAAATGTTCTGGTGAGTATTTCCGTGCGGGATTAGATCCAATTGGGCGTCGTTAAACAAATTTTTTTTTTATAGTCTCGGACTTTGCTAGGGGGACGGTCGGAAAGAAATGAATTTTTATTACTTCATGCGTTTACGGAAAAGGATTATATTGTACCGGATAAATTTTCTAAGAAATCGAAACAACAAAACAAGACGGGTGGAAATGATGAATCGAAAAATAATTTGGACCGTAAAAAAAGTGCTTATGCCGGCGGATTAGTTTTAGAACCTAAAAAAGGTATTTTTTAAAAAAAATTAAAAATAATTGTTTTTCTTTAATTTTAAAAATGTGATTATTTGGCAGGTTTTTACGACAAATTCGTCCTGTTGATGGATTTTAATAGTTTGTATCCGTCGATTATTCAAGAATATAATATTTGCTTTACAACGGTTCCAACCCCCACTGTAAATTTATTTTATTATAATAATAATCGTAATTATTATACAATTGATTATTTTTTTTTTTCTTAGAACCCTGAAGAAGATATCGATGATTTCGATTTACTTTTGCCTAATCCGAACAGCGATCCGGGTGTTTTACCAACCGAAATTAGGAAATTAGTCGTAAGCAGACGCGACGTGAAAAAAATGCTTAAAACCCCGAATTTGTCGAACGAATTGAAACTACAATACGAAATCAGGCAAAAAGCACTCAAGTTAATGGCTAACAGCATGTATGGTTGTTTGGGCTTTTCACATGCGAGGTTTTATGCCAAACATTTGGCTGCCATGGTAACCGGATATGGAAGAAAGATTTTGATGCAGACGAAAGATTTAGTTGAAAAAGTATTTTCACTTGGAAAAAACAATAAAACAACTTTTTAATTATTATTTTTTTTTAATTACAGCAAATGAATTTCGAAGTCCTTTATGGGGATACAGATTCACTCATGATAAACACCAACTGTTGCGACTACAATTCTGTTATTAAAATTGGATTAAAGGTGAGCAGAGTTAATTTCGTGGAACTTATTTTTATTTTTTTAAATCGTGTTTTTTAAAGATTAAAAACGAAGTGAACAAACTCTATCGATGTCTGGAAATCGACACGGATGCGATATTTAAATCGCTTTTATTATTAAAAAAGAAAAAATACGCTGCGCTTAAAATAACGTCAGAAAATGGCGGCCTGTGCGCGGAAATCAAAGGGTTGGACGTGGTCAGGAGAGATTGGGCCAAACTGGCCAGCGAAACAGGAAAGTACGTAAAATATTTCATTTAGATACGAATCATTTCCATTAAGTTATGAGTTTGTTTACCTTTTTTTTTGTTATTTATTGGTCAAACGACCGGAAGTTTCATGCGTAGAAAATAATCAAAATGAAATAAGTATGTTTAATTTCATAGAATTAAAATGGCATAAAGTTTAGAAGGAAAAAATTAATTGACAAAATGTTTGTGCGAACGAGAAAAGTTGATCGAAATTTATGTATCGGTAATTTAATATGTGAAATGGCCGCGCGGTTGATTTGTTTATGGCGCTCGAGTTCGTGAAAATGCATCGCAATCAACGGTAAATTCATCCAGACTTGTTAGCTCTCGTGATCATAGTAATTGCTGGTGTCATGTGACATAATTCATCAGAATAATTGCGTCTTTAAATTTTAAAGCGGAATGTAAATCTTTTTTACGCTGACAGATTATGGATTATTTAAATGCATGAACTGAAAGACTTTTATTGTTTTATGCTTTGCTTCTCATTGCGCATCCGACTGATTGTAGTTAAAAGGTTAACGACTGTAATTACTTTAATTACTTTACAATCGTTATTTATTTTGGTTTTGTTTTCTCGGGTGAAGTATTTGGCGGATATTTATTCAATATTTCATCAAAACTCAAGTTTATTTTGAGAAAAAATAAAGAAAATAAAGAAAAATGATTTATTGTTTGGGTGTTGGTTGCATTTTATCGCCATAGATGGCGGTAGTGCATTTAACGGCTCAGTTTTTAAATTACATTTTTCGTTGTTGTAGGTTTGTTATCGATGAATTATTAAGCGGGAAACCACGAGAGGAGAAAATTGAGATTATAATTGCACATTTGGAAGATGTAGCTGCGAAAATCAACAAAAATGAAATTTCCCTCGAAGGTTTAGCGATAATGAAGGTAAAAATTGCGACGAGATAAACTAGAAGTTTCGAAAATAATAATAAGAATTTATCGTTTGACGCAGCAATTAACGAAGAATCCCGAAGAATATGCCGATAAAAAAGGATTACCACATGTAAATGTTGCACTTCGTTTGAATTCAAAACGGGGTAAAAAATTCAGGCAAGGCGATACGGTACCTTACTTAATTTGTCAGGTATAATTATATTTTGAGGAATTAAACGCGACAAAAAGTTTAATTTTTCGTTTTAATTCAAGGATGGGAGTACATTGGCCGCTACACAACGAGCTTACCACCCCGAAGAGTTGAAAATGAATGATAAATTAGTAATTGGTACGGAATTATTTTAATTCGAATGAAATTTTAGCCGATTAATATTATTAATTTCATTCCAGATACTGTTTATTACTTGGCCAATCAAATTCATCCGGTGATTTCTCGAATTTGTAGTCCCATCGAAGAATTAGACGCGGCTAGGATAGCTGCGAGTTTAGGTTTGGATGCGAGTAGTTATAAATCTAAAATGTCGTACGAGAACGAGGAGAATGAGGATTCGACACTCGGTGGATGGACTCAGATGACCGATGAAGAGAAATTTAAAGATTGCACGCAGTTGGTTTACTCTTGTCCTGCGTGTAAACAAGATGTGACGGTTGAGGGGATTTTTAAAGGAAATGTACGTCGTTTATTGCATCTTTAACATGGTTTTTATTTGCTTTTGTTTGAATTTTAACGATTTTGCTTGAATTTTTTTTTAAAATTAGGATTTGGAAATGAAATTAAAAATTAATCGGTGCGATAATTGCGTGTGCAATGTAACGTCAACGGCCATTTACCGGATTGTGTACGAAAAACTGGTCACAACGTTGCGTTTATTTGCTCAACAATATTATCGTGGTTATATGGTTTGCGATTCTACCGGATGCGGTTATCGGTCGACGACGATTTCCTTGGCGTTTAACGAAAGAAAATATCGTTGTCCGGTTTGCGAAAAGGGACGATTAGAGCAAGAGGTTTGTATTTTAAATTTTAAATTTCAATATTTTTTTATTTTATTTTTATTTTTATTTTTTTTTAGTTTCCAGCATCCAAACTGCACAAACAACTTTCGTATTATATTTATCTTTTCGACGTTGAACGAGCGCTACAAAAGTTAACACCCGCTGTCAAAGGTAGGAAACATTGTTCTAGATTTTCAATTAATGGAGAAAACTTTTATTTTTTATTTAAAAAAAAAATTATTTTTTTTGTGGGACAACAACTATCACAAAACTCTTTGAAGGATGAAATTTCTGCGCCTTAAATTGAGTAAATTCACTCAGCGGAAGTGCATTCAATTAAGCGTAACGTGCAGGGCCATGTGCAATCTCTTTTGTTTCTTCAAATATTTTTTTTTTATTTCTTTTTTTTTTTTTAAAAAGAGAAATAAAAGGCAAAGTCACTTTTTCAAATTGGAGAAACAAAAAACCAAAGTACGAAGCGCCCTCTAGGTGCCAATTTGGTGAAAACACAACAAGAAACGACAAATAATTGATGTCCAAACCCCAAAATGGGCAAGAATTTATTTAATGAAGTTATTTACAGCGGTGAAATAACATGTCTGGAAATTCGACCCGGTGTGGGGTCCCGAAGATTTTTTTTTTTTTTTAAAAAAAAAAGAAGAAAGAAAAAAAAAAAAAAGTCCATTGAAAATGTATGCTTTTATCAGAGTCTGTAGACCCTAGCTTTATTAGGTGCAGAGTCATCTGGTGAGATGAAAGTGGAATCTAAGTGGCGAAGTAATTTGTCCTCAAATCCGAGGACAATTTTAGGGCTCTGGTTACAATTTGCTCGCTTCCGTCTGCACAAAAAAAACTCAAAGAAAAGGTTCCTCGAATTAAATTATGGGCCACGGAGCGATTAGAGGTGTCAGATATAATTCACTGCAGATATTGAAGATGAAACCGGTGCTGAATTGGCGAATCGGGCAGCACTTTTGGTTGGCTGGACAATACTGGTCCCCGAAGCAGAGCGCTGCCTTCATTCCCGTCGGTGGGATCATGGGGATCGGAATGGGACAGTACCCCGGTTTCACTAATTTGAATTTGAATTTTTAAATTTTGAATTTAGATGTAAAAAAATATGAATTTCTTACTTCTGCAGCAGTTTGGCGGAGCCAATTTACAACAGAAATCTTGTATAATGATATTACAGCTGTCGCATCCGAAGGAGATCGTCAACACGATTTTGGTTGTTAGGGTTACGAAGAGAAACAAATTTCTTGTTGTACTCATTTTGTGATTTTTCCCAGTGTTTGGGATGTGCACAATTGGGGAAAGGAAGAGGAAGGAATTTTGTTTATTTTTTTTGTGAGGATGTGTGACCGAATGTGCAGTTTAGGTTCAGATGTTTTTTCGATTAGTTTGATGGAATTAGAGTTAGATTTGTATTAAAATCATTAAAATGAGGTAATCCGCGTTGGCTTGTAATTAAATGGTGAGAAATTTCACCTTCTTTGCTTGGATTTGAGGTTTAAATGATGTTTTGCGTGTTTTCTCGTAGTTTTGCAGGTGCAAATGAAGTGTGTTGATGCAGCACTTTTTCTTTTTTCTTTTTTTTTCTTACTCGTAATTACCAAAATCTAGACTCATTTTTGGACTCGGTGATCCATTAATTTACTACTTTAAATTTAGAATTTTTTTTTTAAAAGTTGGACCGTGTTTATAAAAGCATTTAACAATAGTAACCCGATTAAGTTTGTCATTATCAAACCACACAACATAGGAAAAACGACAGGATGTGCGAATTATTTTTGCTTAATCCGGGCGTTTAGGCTGTTTGCGTATGTTGGGCTTTGGAATTTATGTGGGAGAGAAATTGTAGAATAGGGCAGAGAAAGTGGTGTTAATTGATGCGAGTTTGACATTTTTATTTGGTGTGATTTTAATCGCTCAATTATAGAATACATGGCGTTATTTCGTGGTGGTTGAATCGCGTGTTCGCCTGTAATTTCCTGCGTGTAATGTAACTTGATTACATCATTTCAGTCGTCGTTTATCAACGAATTTTTCAATGTATTTTCTTAAGCCAATTGTGGGCAAAACACACGGAAAAAAATTTATAATCGTTTTGATTCGTGTTGATAGCGCCCGCCATTGATAATTTATGAAATTTCGAAATGATTTTTAGTTGTGCGAGTTGGCCATAGAGGTCGCTCATACGGGATTTATTCAGAGTTTTCTTTTCCAATTTTCTACTTCTCTTGACACGAGGGAAGTAAATGGGATTAAATTTGACACGTACAGACAAAAGAAACAAATCCCAGTTGAGAATAATTTTCCCAGACCTGTCAAGAGGAGTTAGGGAACATTAAACGAAATTATAATGATTATTATTATTATTTATTATTATTATTATTATTATTTATTATTGTTGTTGTCGTTTTATATTTCCTGTGTGGAACAGCAAAGTTTAAAGTTGACGAAAGACAATAAGTTGCTGCGAGTTTTATTGCCTCTTGATTTATTATTCTCGCGATCGATAAACTTCCGTCTGCTTGTTTTTATTGATACGTGGCTGATATAATAGCCCTCGATTGAAGCTTTATGGCTTTGATTATTAACTCGAGGTTGTAAAATCACGACGAGACAAACTGAAAAGGAAACTTCTTGCGCAACAGGAGTTTCTGTTTGTGTGGTTTTGTGGCAGTTATTTTGAATTTGGTTTGTGTTTATTGCTGTTTTTGATCGTTGTTTGGTGGCGCTTTTTTTTGGTTTTTTTCGTGAAATGATGTAATAATCTTTTAATTGTATCCATATTTTGATTTATTAATATTTTTTTCTATGAAATTTATGCAGTCAAATTGTGGGAAGACGAACAACACTCTTTAATTAAACCGTCAGAGTATTCATTTCCTTTTTTTCTATTTATTTTTAATTAAATGTAAGCCTGGGAAGTAAAAATAACGCTAGAAAAGTTTAAACATTTTGTCTTTTTAAAGTATCAATTGAAACACTATAATTAAATGGCAAAATGTATTAAAATGGGAAGGAAAAAATTAATTATACGATATAAATAAAGCTATAAAAGTCGATAAATACAGGCATAAAGATGTGATTAAAAAGAAAAAATCCTGATGAAATAAACCGAAAATAAAATGCAGTTTGAATATTTTTAGGCCTAAACCGTTTGCGAGTGCGAACGAAGTTGAGGAAAATGCGATTATGTCATGTTTATGAGTGTCAATTAAAGGTAAAAAGAGGCACTTGTATAACCGGAAATGAGCTTATACCTGTGTGATCATCATTTAATACACCAAACGACTGAGGAAATGTGAGAATGAGCAAGAGGTGTAATTAAATGTGTTTTTGTTGTGTGCTTTTATTTATTTATTTATTGTTTAATATTTTTTTTCTTTCCTCCTGCAATTAGAATCAAGTGATATAAGAGGGAAAAAAAGATAATGTGACATTAAGAGTTAATGTGTGCTAAGCTTAGTTGGTGCTTCACCTTAACACGTAAAGGAAAAGATTAGGAGATTAAAAAATTATGACTCATTATTTTGAGTAGAAATAATGTAATAAAGAAGAAAGGGATTAATAGGATTCTTGCAAAAAATGTTGTAAAAAATGTTGTAAAAAATCAGCATTTAACAATTTTTTTTGTTTATTTATATTTTTGGTCCTTGAATTTCGAAATAATTATCAGTTTTGCTTATCACAGTGCAATGATGTCATTTAGTGCATTTTTATGAGCTTAATTATTGTGTTTATATGTGAGGAAAACAAATCTGCATAATCTGGTGCCTAATTGTTTATGCTTGTTTAATAAGCTTGAAAGTTTATTCTGTAATTTGGGTCATAAAAGTCTAGGAAAATTTCCACACTAAACTACAGGTTTGTTCTTGCTTTCGAAAAGTCATTCTGTCTAGTTTATCTGATTTAAACTTATTACAGACTAGGCGCATTCATAAAGTCATTTAAACTTGTTTACATTTTTTAAACTAGTCTAAATGTACGATTTTACATGTTAAATTTGACATTTATACAACAACGGTTGTTCAAACGCTGTTTAACTGCAATAAATTCAGAAATGCTAAAAAGGAAGATTCATTCAAAAGTCTTTTCGTCTGGTTTATCTTCTGTACGTAGACTAGTTTGGTAGTCGCAATTTAATATGATACCATTGCGTAACACATTGGGACAAAAGGCTGTTTTAGACAGCCACGAGGATGCGTAGCTGGCGGAACACGGAACAAGCGGGGCATTTTCGCAAATATTGGGGCGTGCACCCTTCAATTGTGTGTCTCAGTTCAGGCGGTTAAGTTTAAACTTAAATTGTCACGCTTGAAAATGTTGTGCCACCAATAGCGTGCCCTTTTAAGCAACAAGCTCCGAATAAGGGCTTGGGCGCTTAATTTTTTTCAGGCGTCACCCTTCTGGCACCTATTTGGAAACAGGCGATTCTTTGAACCTGGCGTTTAAGTTGAATTAAACCAATTTTTTTGCTTTTTTATTGTTTTTTTTTATTGGTTTTGGTTTTAGACTTGTTTAAAATTGATTTTAGTGGTTTTTAGACTTTTTGAATAGTTTTGGTTTTTTTTTGCGTTCGGAAACTAAAACATTTTCGAGTTTCCCAAGTTTCGTTTCTTGAATCGTGGCGTCATTTCCGGAAATGTGTAAGTTTTAGCCCTGAAACTCATGTTTTAGGAAAAAAGAGCGAGTGTTCGTTTTCGAAGACACATGTTTATGTGTAACAATTGCGCACTCGTCTGCGCAGCATTAACTAGAACTTAGCTAAAACTTGCCTTCGATTGTCACACAAACACACAAAACACACAAAAAACGAATCACATGCAAAACTCGTTGTTCACGAGTTTTAGTTTCCGAATGAACCTATTGTGACCCCCGCCAGTTATTGGCCGAATTGCCGGTGACCCCAGGACACAGATCGGAGCTCGAAGATAAACCAAGAAATGATCGAAAGTAGAGTTGGGTATTTCTCGAGAAAATCACAATCTCGAGATTCGGGATTTTCCGAAATGATGAAAATTTGAATTCTCGAGATTCGGGATTTCCAGAATTGTTAAAAATATAATTTCTCGAGATTCGGGATTTCCAGAAATGTTAAAAATTTGAATTCTCGAGATTCGGAATGGAAAATCTCGAAAATTTGTCGAGAATTTCCGTCGGGAAATTCCCGAAACCCAACTCTATAATGTCTATCGTGATTAGAGTTGGGTATTTCCCAAGAAAATTACAATCTCGAGATTCGGAATTTCCCAAAATGATGAAAATGTCAATTCTCGAGATTCGAGATTCGGGATTTCCCGAAATGTTAAAAATTTCAATTCTCGAGATTCGGAATGGAAAATCTCGAAAATTTGTCGAGAATTCCTGTCGGGAAATTTCCGAAACCCAACTCTACTCAAAGGCATGTTTAAAATTACAGTTGGACAAGTTTTATTGCCTAAACTTGGTGCACAGACTAGACGAAACAACACAAAATGTGAAGATTTCAAAACGGCAGCCGAACTACTTGTTTAAAACTGTTGTCTAGTCTAACTGCAGCTACTGTCAAGCGAAGGCATCGGTTGTAATTCGAAGATATTTCCTTTTCTTTTGACGTTTGTGCATCGTGGGTGGTCACCCAGTACGGGCCTTATTAAATTAAGCGTGGCTTGTTGCGAGCGTTTTGTTGTCATGGACGTAATGCGGTAATAGCGGGCCCGTGATGGTGACCTGTCAGTTGGAATTTGGCTTTGGCCAAAGCGAAATGTAAACAAATCCCAGACTCGAGCTTAATGATAGCTTGCTCACTCCACTTGACGGACAATCAAGTGAAAGGCTCTCATTTACTTGAGGCTTTTGAGTGCCGGACACATTTTTCCTCTCTTTCCTTTTATGTGCTTGTATAACGGGCCTGGTTCGAATATCGAAAGCATCAAGGCCTCGTGTTCGCCTCGCTCGTTAAAAAACAGGATTGAATTTGATTTGAGTGATGGGGAGTTACTGTGAAGTTACTGGAATACAGTTTGAGTGAATGATATTATAATGCTGCAGTTAAATACAGGCTTTCTTTTCTTTTCGCTGTAAAACGTGCTCGATTTATCAAAAAACGAGGAAAAAAGTTTTCTGTTTCTTTTTAAAGGAAAATATAGGTTTTGATTTACCCACATTTTCAATTGGGTTTGGTTTTAGTTGGTGCATTGAAAAACTGTTGTTGGTCAATTTAGGCATTTATTTTAGTCATTTAGATGTTGAATTCTAGTTAATTTAGATGTTGGATTTAGTTGTTTTGGTCAATTTAGATGTTGAATTCAGTCGTTTTGGCTGATTTAGACTCGCGGTGTAAAGGATACCGCGTTGTATTGGCATCGTGCATCGTATTGGCATAGTTTAATTAACAAGAAAAAAATTCGTAACTGTAGGTACATTCATGAAGTACTTTAGACTAAACAGCATTTTAAACACTAGGCGCATTCATAAAGTCATATAAACTTATTTAATTTTTTTTAAATTTGATTTAAATTAGACTGGTTTAAATTTAAACAAGTTTACATTTTTTAAACCAGTCTAAATATCAAATTTAACATGTAAAATCCTACATTTAGACTGGTTTAAAAATTTTAAACTTGTTTAAATGACTTTATGAATGCGCCAACTGCTTGTTTCGATCTAACTCGAAAAATGGCTGCCGATTTAGTCGGTTTTCAGTAGCAGCGGGCATGCGCACCAACATTTAAACAACAAAACATGTTTAAGATGTACGCTTTAATAAACTGAAGCAGTGGCCAAAACGCTAACATAAAATGTAACGCCCGCGTCGTTTCTTCTGAATCGAATTGCTTATCACTTTTAGCTAAAACTAGCTGCAAACACGACCACCAGAACGGAAATAAAGTCAGAACAATTTACAAGACGCGAGAGTCACGAAAGAAACGAACGTTTTTGAACGCACCTAGTGGTTTTGTTTTTTTTACAACCAAATCCAAAATGGCTGCCACTTGCGTTAGATGGGCGCTCGAAGTCAAACTTCCAGTTGTTACAATGCTTGCAGGTGAAGCATCCACCACCAAAAAACGTGAATGAAAATGAAGGAATTTAATTGCCCCAAAAATGAAACAATCTCGTATATATTGACAGTTTGGCACATTTTTTCCTTGTGTTTAATAAATTGAGTTGTCAAGTGGTTAGGAAATACAAAAGTAGCCAGAGATTCCATTTCATTTGGAATTCCACGTAATATCAGGAGAGAAAAGCAAAATTATAAGTATTAACAAAGAAGAAGCTTTTTTCTTTTTTTTTTTAAAATAAAAAGAAGAAGCAAATTAGACATTTGAGCCCTTACAATTACATAAGGGCTTTTAGTGACCTGAAAATGTTGGAGCAGTTCAATCAAATGATAGCAAATAGGGACTAATGACAACCTGCGTTGAAAAATTCCTTCGGTCACGTTTGTTGCCCAAGGTGAGCTCGAATATTTGTGAAGCGAAGGTTCAACCTCTGTCAGCTAGCTTAAATTAAAGCTTCTAACATGTTATTAATTGAGTTAATGAAAAAAATGATAATTTGCATTGAATTGAATCTAAATTGACCTCAATTGACGATAGCAAAAATCAAATTAATTTTCTTCCTCGGATGGCGAATTAAAAGGATATAATTTGCATAAAATTGAGGGAAATTAGTACTCTCAAATTGCAGCACCCACTGAATTATTTAATAATAATAATACGGGAAAAAATTGAACGAAAAAAAAAAAAAAGAAAAAAAAAAAGAAATTTCTTTGAAAAAGAAAAATATATCAGAGAGGAGTAATAAAATTAAGATTCTTTGTGGAGCAAGTCGAAATTGGCAGTTGGGTGCAATTATAGGCAGCGTGTCTTCATCACGGGCCTAAAATTATATCTGCGGGAAATGAATGGAACCTGCATGAAGGAGGTGGAATCGGTGATTAAAATAACAACATGGTAGAGAAGTTAGGACGGGACAGTGATGAGCTGATACACGTTTAACCACTGCACTTAGGGTTGGTATCAATGAAAAAAGACGCTATTATGTGTCTATTTTGGCGAAGGGCAGTAAAAAAAAACGTTGGGGTTGCGAGTAAAAGAGGTAAAATATAGGCTTTAAACCAAAAACTGCGCCGAACAAAACATTTGTGTGCTCAACAACTCGAAATAGCATTTCCGCTCCCTGTGGTTTTCCGAATTAAAAACACGATGTAGAAATTAAATCCGACGATTTTATCATCAAGATTGTTTATATAATTATTGCCAATTAGTTGCGGACAAGATAATTGCAGTTTTTGCTCAATTTTTCATTTCTCGACTTTTGGCAATAATGAAATAATTGACGGTTCTGTGGGAGCATTCCGAGTTGATTCTTATTGGGGGGCCCACCCATGATGGGACTCGGTGCGGACTATCCCATTTAAAATTAAGGTCTCATCCACCTGTCCCCCTACGAGTGAAATTTTGATCTTGGCCTCTATTATTTTAATTATACACTTGAGTCAATGTTGATTTTCCATCCTCCTCCCTATCTGCTCCGTGATCGACAAGTTATCCATCAAAAAGTGGGCGCCATCTTAAAAAAAGCTCTCCACCACCTCCCTCTTCTCATCTAATTGGAGGCCAATTGAGGTGGACGCAGAGGTCAGCTGCCGAACGATCATCAATTGTCTTGCTCTGGAATTATAATCACGCAGATAAATATGGCTGATAACCCACCCATGATGCATTGCACTTGTTCAATATGTAAACAAATTGCCGGCGCGAAGTCACATTTATCTTTCAAAGGATTAAATGACGGCGATAAAGAGTTTGATCAGTCACTAGAGGGCGTTATTAGCCATTTTACTCATTACTCATTACTCAAGACTTGTTTATAAAATTTTTTGTTTTTGTTTTGTGCGTATTTTTAACTTTTCTTAGCGTTGGCGCGTTTTTCTTTGATTTTTTTTTTTCTTTTTGGGAAAGGAATAAATCACGTTGCCCCCGCTTAATTAGAATCGGCCCGGAATCCAGTTTCAGGTGCTAGCAAGGGGCTGGAAGATGCCAATTGGAATTCCAGTGTGCCTAATTCACCATTTAGTTTACACACAGATGAGCCAATAAATTAAATAACACCCAACACACTCATCCCAAATACGCCCACAATCATCACTCACACCCAACTTCAATTCGAATTTCAACTCGTGCAATTCTCGATGCAATTTGCACTTCGCGTCTCGTTTCATCATTTATGGCTTCAATTTGCATCCTAATTTCCGATAATATTTAAATATTTACTCAACTGGAATTTTTATTTTTTAAATTTTTTTTCGACACTTCCATTCACCGGTTCCTGAAAGTGATAAACACTGGACGCTGATAATGCTGATGGGAGGGGGGAAATGAAAAATAGCCCGATTGGAGCTGGCAGAACCCACGATTAGCACCCCCTCACTAATTAAACTCATTATTTATGTTTTCTTTTTTTTTTTTTTGTATGGGTAAAATAAATTCCGCCCATCTTCATTCCAATCCACGAGTTGACTCGCTTTAATTGACATTTTCGTGCAAAAAATCGACCCGAATTAAATAGCGTGGTGTAAAAGGTCTTGTCTAGTTTGTATCAGTTCGCATCACTTCTCGTTCTTGACAAATTGACACTGCTGAAAGATTTTTCTTTCTCTAATACGGTTTGACCGCGCGGATGTAATTGATGATCAGATTAAGCTTCGTTTATAGTAAAAACTCAGAATAAACAGAGTTCATTCTTATTAATAAAGTGTTTCCATTCTTTACCATTTTCTCATTTGCTCACGGAGCGTCATTCATCCCCCTACACACGTGGAAAATATTTTTTTAATTAAACAAAAACAATTCAATAAACGGAAGTTTAATTCGCTCGGAATAATTTTTAGTTCTATAGAAACCAGTCCCGTTTTAAACGATCTAATCAGTGCGCTATAAATCATTTCTAATTTCTTCGCAATAAAATATTTCAAGCCAGGCTGGCTATCATCTCTTAAAGATATCTAGGAAGTGGATTAACGCGTTTATTTTGTCAATAAGCGCAAATTAAATTGGGAATTTATTTAATTTATTAAATTTATTAAATAAATAAATAAAAAAAGTGGATAATTTCGGGGTAATTTCGTGCCTGAGGACTAGATCTGGTCAGGACAAATTACCTGAATGTGCAATTAAAAAATTTGAAAGCATAACTTTTAGTGCGTTGCCATGGAGATAATTAGCTGTCACATGTCCAGCTGGGGCCCCCCTAGCTACATAATTGTTTAATTACTTTTTTGATTGGATTGTGGGAATAAAAAAAAAACGCGAAAGAAATACAAAAGACTCGAAGGTTAATGCTCTATTTTTGCATTCTAACTATCATTCGATGCAATTTTAAATGCCAAAACGCTCCAATCACTGCACTTGACCCAAAAGTATAATATAAAAAAAAAAGTTCACGCTGAAAAAAAAAAATGGAGGATATTTTTTCATCACCTTTTTACTTTGACAGTTAATTACCGAATGTTTTCCCACATTTTATACTCTCATTAATAGCGACTCTTAAATCCTTCTCATTCTCTCTCGGGACCCATGTTGGACATGTGCCCGAGTGCCACCTGGTGCCAAATAAGTGCATTTACAACATGAGATAATTACCAAGCATGCTAGACATTTCATTAGCAATTAATTGAGTTAATTACATCGAGATGCCTCCAGAGATAAGCCAACACATTACAAATTGGGAGGGACCAACCTGACACGCCCTTTGCCTCGGGTAACCCCACATCAAGACCCCTCCACACCCCCATACTTTCCCCTTTTCAACATTCACCCGAGTATTTTTCTATTTTTCTATTTTCTTTTTCTTCTATTTTTCTATTTAAATTGAATGAATTTAATTTGAATAAATTTTTATTTATCATGGGAATGATGATGCGTTTTGCTTATTTCCGCATGTTAAATTAAGCATTATTTATGTCTTCTGTCTGACCCCATAATTCTTATGTCGTCTGGACATTTGTCTTGAAGACGTTGTGGGGGTGGCGGAGAGCGAATTGCGCAAGATTGCCACGAGGGAGCCACTTTTTTTTCAAGGGGGAGAATTAAAATTGCAGTTAAATGTTTTTTGTTTTTTTTTTGTAAATGGTAAAATTAAATAATAGTAAAAAAAAAATTATGATGTAAAAGGATAGTAATCAGGGAATGGTGAAAATGTGGTTGGAAGAAACGGTTCCAGTTTAATATGGTCAAATGGGCAGTGTCGCTGGACGAATGTCAATTATTTAGTCTGCCAACACGTGTAATTTAATTTTTTTTTTCTTGTTTGTGGTGGGAAATTAAAATTTTGTACAAGCGTTGGTTGAAGTTTTTGTTGTTGTTGTTGTTGTGTTTTTTTTTTGTTTTTTTTTTAATTAAATAAAAATGTGGTGTCAATAAAACTATAAAACAAAATGGCAGGTTTGTTGGTTTGGGTGAAGTCTTAGATGCTATTAATTTACACTCAAGTGTGGGTGGGAGTTACCAGAGTGGTAGGTCAGGTGGGAATTAACCCCTTCTTGAAGCATCCGCCCATCCACACTGGGGCCCATAAATTATTTGCCAAAGGAAAAGTTAATTTACTTAGCCATTCAACCATTCAACTCCATTAATGAGGCGACCTCGTGTGGCAGTTTTAACGAAACTAATTTTTATAACTTGTTGGATTGTGTTGCTCGAATTTTTTTTTAAATTATTATTCTTTTTTTTTTTTAGGATTTGCTCTAAGTCTTTTATCCAACGATGACAGAAAATCTTTATCGTTTCTGAAGAAAACTGCCGAGGAATACATGGCCTTAAACGCGTACAATTTCGTGGATTTAAAACGTTTATTTTGATTAATTTGATAACTTAAAAAAAAAATGTGTTTTTTAATTCTTTTTGTGTTTAGTTCCAACATAATTAGGCACAATTAAACATTTTTATACATAAATATATTTTTTTGTATCTATAAAAGCATGATTTTTAATAAATATCAATTTAAATAACATTTTTTTTCCGTATTTTGACAGGTTTACAGCGTCAAGTTCTGCTTAGAAGAAAAAAAAAGAAAATTGAAATATTTGAAAATATTATTGCAGAAACCAATTCACGATTTGCTAATGCGTTTTAAAAGCTCTATATATGTTCTCCATATGAGTTGTCAGTATAAATGACATCTCAACTTTCCTCCATTTGATGTAATTCCCTTTTTTTGCCACTCGTCTCGCTACTTAACTTGCCTGCCAATGGCTTCATTAGGATCTAAGATTGTCGACTTAAAAACGTTCATCTCAGATCACGCACCAGGAATTAGTCGTAGCCGACAGAGGGGCCGCTCTTGTCGTTCGAGATCTTAATGGCGACTGGGTCATGTTTCTGTCATATCCTGTAAATGTGAGTTTGTTGTTTGAGGAAAACTGCACGTGCCTAGATCGGCCAATGAGCAAACAAAATGGCCTCCCTAAATGGGATTTTTTTTTTATACTTCTTTCCCTTTTATACTTCCATTACAACCAGCACTTTAATTCTTTTTTTTTTTTAATTACGGGGAGAAATTTATTAAAGAAATTTAACAATTTTATTGTCTAATGAAGGAAAATGAACTCCAATTTATTTTATTTTGATTTTTAACACATTTTGTTGGTTTTGTTTGATTTTTTAAAAAAAGAAATTTGAGTTATGAACGATAAATTTGATATATTTGACGTTTAAAATTAAGAGATTGCATAGGAATTAAGTTTTATTGATAGGTTTCGATTGGCGCCAATTGTCTGCCGTCAGGCACCTGAAAATTAAGAGTAAAAAGAAAATGGCTGATGGGAGTCCAAGATACAACTAATCGACTTGATGATTCAGCAGGTCTGACAACGGCGCATCAAGTCTGTCTGACAAGAAAATTAGAAAGCCACCCTCATAGATAATTGGGTAAATATCTACTCTGCTCTGATTTGCACTTCACTGTTTCGCAGAAAGGAGAAGGAGAAGAAAAAACAAATTATTACTCGAGTGAAAAATCACATTTTCTTTACGTTTTGTGAATTGAATTTGAAAAAGAAAGAAAAAAACCTAAACACATACAAGAAAACTATTGGTTTTTTTTTTATTTATATTATGTCTTTCAACCATTCAATTTTGCTTCATCTCAATTTTTAGATTATCTTAAATTATAGGAACCAAACGCAATCATTAAAAAATAAAAAAAAAGGAAAAAAATAAATTTAATAAAAGGAAGGACAGGTGTGATTTGAGGAAGTTAAGTTTTTTATTTTATTGCAATTCCCCTATCGGGAAAAAAATGTAAATTAAAAAGGGAAGAATTTTTTTTTTTTTGCTTTTTCTTGCGTATAAAAATGAAATAAATGTTGAATTTTTAATGAAGGTGAAAATGTAAAACTGTAATTTGTGAATGTCTCTGCAATTTGGTGCCACCTCGACTATAGGCCTGTACTTAGAAGCCATAAAATATATTGGACCACAATCAGCTGAAGTAAGCGCTGGCTTCATCAAATTTATAGTTCGACGCACAACACCAAATGTCCGCTTATTATTAGGCGCCAGCCTCCTGTGACCAAACTTATTGAAACACTTCATCATTCACCTGTTCAGTAAAAAACACTTTGATTTAACTTCTGTA
>JAQIXU010001488.1:0-17064 GCA_034701245.1 Strigamia transsilvanica | reverse complement strand
TTCAACTTTTCATACGAGAAGTTGACTAGATAATATTTTTTCTTAAATTTCTAAACTTTTGATCTGTACTAGTATAAGAAAAGGGGTTTTATTTCCTATGGAAAATAATAGCTTATCATTCCAGGGAATAATAGATATTGTTATTCACAGTGGTAAATAATCAAATAAAGATAAATATCATGGTTAGGGCTAATCGCTTACTCAAATGGCCAGAGTTCTGGAAATTGCCGGTCTGCGTCATCTGCTATCGCAGCTGTAATTGTAGGTACTCAACAGTTGATCCGACTCTTTTCGGGGACCTACACAAATAAGGGTACAACCAACTCTACGCCCGCAGCACCCTTGCTTTGTGTCTGCTCTGTTCATTAGTCTTGTAGGTCCCCATGACTAACCGGTATATGGACCTCTCACGCTCCAAGTTATCTTTATGCCAGCTATACCATACATTGCTGCCAATATTAATTGGCAAATATGAATTCATTGCCAAAATACATTAATGGTACTAATAAGCTTATCGTCATTAGAATTCCAAAGAAAGCACTTTCTCCCTGTTTTGTTTACTCCTAATTGGCACCGCCATTCAATGGGGTACGCTATCTGTTTGCCTTTATGCACGTTTCTGTGAATTTCTGATTTTCTTGTAGTACTGTATATATTGTAAATAAGCTTAAAAATGCAGATCCAGAGGCTAAACTCTCCAATAAATCCATGTGTGTCAAAAGAAATTTTGGAAAGATGTGAAAATGATTGTCTCGAAAAGAAAATGTCCGAAGAAAACATCAAGTGCAGGTTAAAAACATCTGTTTTGCAATAACTTTATTCAAACTGTTAATTATTTTTATTGAACCCTAACCAAAAAGATTGCCGTTTATGAATTCAACAACTGTACCTTTGTGCAACACGTCGGCTTCAGCTAAACAATCCAGAAAATCCTATTTAAATGTTTATGCCAATGTTGACGTTATTCGGGACTGCCACTGTCATCCCGCATGCAATCAGACGGTTTACACGCAACTCAGTGAATACGCTCAGATTTACGACATGTTTAATTTCATATTCACTAAATTTCGGGTGGAAAGCAACATAAACGAAATATTTAAGCAAAAACTTGTTAAGCCATTTGCAAAATTCATCAGCGATAGTGGGTCACTTTTAGGGTTTTTTCTTGGAGTGTCAGTTCTCTCGTGCTTAGAATTATTGCAAACTCTGTGTCGCATCACCGATAAAAAATTGAATAGAAAATAAATTAAAATATGATGGCCATGGGTCTTCGACATCTTTCCAATTTTTGGTGTAGCTTTCATTCATTAAATAAACACACACTAGCTGCATTCACAGTTAAAATCCAAATTTGACTTATCATAATCTGAACTATTTGCAAAGCCAATCATTCATTGGTTGATGTGTCTGAAATATCTTACCAGTCACAAGAAATCATGTAATTTGCATAATTGAAATGATACGTTAATCCAAATAAGTGACTTATTGATCAATCACTCCTTCATGACTTATCAATAAGTCACTTATTCGGATTAACGTATCATTTCAATTATGCAAATTACATCATTTCTTGTGACTGGTAAGATATTTCAGACACATCAACCAATGAATGATTGGCTTGGCAAATAATTCAGATTATGATAAGTCAAATTTGGATTTTAACTGTGAATGCAACTAATGTTAATTGCTTTTGATAATTCAAGCATACTGTTAATTTGACAAATCTTACTAAGAATTTTAATATTGTAATATATCACTCACTTTTCTTATTCAAGTGAAAAGTTCAATGCATTCAAATGTATTACAGTTAGTTTGAATAAAGTTGATATTAGCTAAATGTCACACTTAAATTCCAGCTAGGCTTAATAAGTTATTCTTTATTCTCAAGTTAAGACTATTTCTAAGCCTTTTGCCATGTGCTATTGTTGTTAAGAGTTGAGTGTTTTACCTTTAAGCCTGTGGTCAGGTTTCATGAGGTTTCAAGGATTTAAAAATCCTAAATCTTGTTCTGTATGAGATTTTCAGCTCCCTCTGAAAAAGGTAAAATGGAAAAACCGCCAATTTCTTTCTTTATTTTTTTTTCTTTCTTTTTTTTTTCGATTTTCCTAACTCTCAAAAAAATGTCTAGTAGTACTTGCATGTGCCATATAAGCTCATAAGAGCAGGTGCCACTTAATTCTGCACGTTTTTCAGTTGCTAGACGTCCATGTGTGTGCTTACACGTCGATGTATTGTGGCGTAATATGCAAATCTGCCGCCACGTTTTTGCCGTTTTGCTGTTTTTGTCGTTTCTGCACGTTTTCACCAGGAACTGTTCGATGCATGGACACAGGGATTAAATACTGTATATCAATTGAAAACAGGTTAAAAACTGATGTATAAAACGGGTAAAAATTGGTAAAAGATGGTGAAAATGAATATAAAGAAAAAAAATGATAAATTTCCTTTTGGTAATGGGAAAACGAAAATAATTTTATCTTGTGAAAAATCGAAAGAAAAAAAAGAAAACAAAGAAAAGGGCTGTTTTCTCTTTTTCTTTATTAACTTTTTCTTAGAAAAATCAATAGGAAAACAGAAAAAGAAAAAAAAATCTGTTTATCTATTTTGCTTTTCTCGTTAACAAATTTTGAAGGAACTAAGGAAATTTCTCCTTTTCTTTTTTCTTCATGGGAAATGATCAAAAGAAAAACAAATGATCAGTTCATGCACACATTTCGTCTAAGCTAAAATCAATGTTGGCGCCATCTGTTGCCTAAGATAGATGAAGCAACGTGATTGGCCGACTGTGAGGACAGCCGTGATTGGTTGTACCCCAAATGCTCCCTAACAGAGAACTAGCACTTTAGGCTCCGTGAGTTTGTTCACTTGGCATGGATTCAGCGATTGTCAGTTGTGTCAGGTAATTAATTCTGTAACGGGCATTGTTTGTGCTTTCTTGCCATTAGATTTCGTAATTGGTGTGAGACAATTCGTTTGGCTGCTCGAGAAGTTTATACTTCTTTCATAAACCGAGAGTATAAGTTACACTGGACTGGCAAAACTAGTCCATCAGAACTAATCCATCAGAAGTTTTGTTATTTTTCAACACAAATTAATTTGATGTTTTTTTTTAAATTCAAATTGTTTTCTATTTAATTTTTGTTTAGCTTTGGTTTGGAAAGTCCAAAATTGACGGCACAGGCGTGTGGTCACGTGTACTACCGTAAATGTGTAGCAAATGCAGAATAAAGTGAGGTGGCAGTTTGTTTGCTTAATCATTCCAGTAAGCGATAAAAACAAGTGATAAAAAATAAAACTGTTAAATGCGATTTCTTTTTAATGCAGTTGAAAGTTGATGGTACCTCGGTTACGGATGAAGATGTTTGTCCCTACTGCAATCGTGCACTGCATTTTGAAAACATTAAAGTAATTATTAGAACTTCTTTGATCAAAAATGGATAGAATTTATCAAAAATGTTGATAGAAGTCTAAATTATTTTAAAATTTTTCTTGTTTTTCTACAAAATTAAGTTTAAAATGCTTAGTCACGCCCTTCTTTAAAAAAGGTTCAAAACCGTAAATGACGTCATCAAAGGAATGCAGCATTAGCTGCCTTTAAAACCTGCTAATACGTCATCCGGGCGTGACCTTCTGTTGGCTAGAAATTCGGACGTAGAGAGTTTATAGGTGACTGCTTTTTCAAGCAATGCAGTGAAGCACAAAGGGAAATCAATTGATATTAATTTAGTTATTACAGCTATGAATATTTTGACCAGAAATTTGATAACTAGAGCCAATATTATGTCGCATCAGGTCAAGTTATATTTTTCATGTTGCAACTCCTTTAACATGAAAGTTCATTTAAAAGTATCAAAAAGTTATTTAAACCTAAATCTGTGCTGTGTGCACGTAGTGTTTCCAATGGTTTCTATGTCATTGGAGCATGTGCAAAAATGCTACACGATCAAAGCTTTGTATGCAACCGGATAGAGGCAACATTTAAAACATCTTACTACGTTTGATTACTTAGGGCCATTACGTCAAGTGTGACATGTATCCGATCAACTGCGACGTCTGTCACACGAAATTTATCCGCCAGACTGTAAGTTCATACAAAAAATAACTGAAAACAAACAATAAATCACACATTGTATCCAGATGAACACCTATATGCAAGAATGTGGCTGCAATTTACGTTGGTGCAAGTTTTCTCCAATTGGTTGTCAATTCCGAGTGGGTCATTCGCTACAATCAAACAATCGTAGAAAGAAATGATTTTATTCATATTGCAGGGAACTCGATTGGAAATTGGACGTCACGAAAGTGATAATGTTCATGCGGAGTTGATGATGAATCTATTGTAGAATACATCTATCCCTCGATTTACACGGTACTTGTTTTACACGATTTCAGTTTTACACGGTTGATAAATTAACGGAATTTAAAAGACTGGTAAAAATTTATATTCGGCTGCATATACGCATTTACATACATATATTTGAAGTCATTTTTGAATCGGATTCGACAACACTGGTGGCAATAACAGGGACTAAGATTCCCCGTGTTAACAACAGGGACTGGGATTTCCCATGTTGTTCCTAATGTAAAATGACTTAAATATATTTGTCATTTTATGAATCAAGTATAATTTTATGGTTTTCAAGATGTCTTACTTTTGTTTTACGTAAATAAATGACTGAATTATGCACATTTTAGTGCTTTTTTCGTTTTACACGGTTTTACATCCAAGATTTCGATATACACGCTTTTCTGCGGAACCTATCTTCAGTGTAAATCGAGGGATAGGTGTAATTACAAATTGCAATATCCAGGTATTCGTATAGAGAAAATAACATTTAATCAAGTGAGATGCAATTGAGTTTCTTTCTTTTTCTATAGTGTCAAGTTGATATTATCGGTGGTGACCGTAAAGCTAAACCGAATGCATGTTGCACAAAAATTAAATCGATCCAGGGTAAAATTGAAGTATCTCTTTTATTCGTGACCTGATCAGGGGCGAATTGAGGAGTAATATTGGTAAAAAAAAATTGGCCCATTTATGTGGAAAATAGGCCCATTTGATACATTTGTGCAGTCAGCCTTTCGCAAGATGCTGGATAACTCATATGGTCAATCCACTGAGGATCTGATCACATGACCGGTGTTTTCATCAACACGACTTTTTACTTTTGTTTAATGAAAGCTTTTTCTGGTTTTGTTTACAATTTGTGTAGAAAGTTTGGAGGAAATCATAAGAAAACAAGAGATGGAAATTAATTTGGGCAAGCAGCGGATGATTGAACTCGAATTGAAACAAATTAAGTTGGAGCACAATTACGGTATGGAGAGATTGGGATGTTGAGCAGAATTTCATAACAATATTTTTGGTTAATGGCAAAATTCAGACTTGTTGAAAATCTGGAATGAGCATATTTGCTCATGAAGGAAATGCTCAGCCAAAGTCAATAGAAGGAATGGTTGGTTGACCGGTGTCACTGCCGATGCTTTCCAAGTTATTAAATAAGACAATATTGTAGGTGCGTTCAAAGTTTCTGTTTTTATTGTTTTTCGATTTTTTGTTGTTTTTATAAACAGAATGAACACAAAAACAATCACAACCCATCACCAAAAACTGAAAAAACAAATAAACTGACAGCTGAGGTGTTTTTGAAGTGGTTTATGTTGGGTTTTGAAATGTCTCGGGACTCGGGACATACCCATCAATAATTTCCGGGAATGGAGTCAGGAATGTGGTTTGCCACTAGAATATTTGCATGAAATAAAAATTTTAAATCTTGAAATAAATAATTTTTTTGTTTCTCTGTCTTGTTTCAGAAGCCAAGATTGGAAGGAAAATCAACCACTGCCGCTCATAGACGTAAAAAAAATTGGCGGGATCAAACAAAAACGATAATTCTATACTAAACGATATTAAAATATCGTTAAACACCTATTTTTTTACGTTTTTGGGCGTAAGTGGCTTATTAATGTTCCAATCATGACTCGTGAAACAGGGCATACAGATAAATTAAACAGAAAAATTGTTTATTTCAAGATTTAAAATTTTTATTTTGAGCAAATAATGTAACTAAAATTTATCAAGTTCCGCCGGGAACTAAAGTTTGCGTCCGGTATCTTGATGCTAAATTCGAACTGCGCATTCCATTCAGTGCAGACGATTTTCTAATTCAGTTCCTAATTTAGCCTAAAATTAGGCCTAAAAATACGAAATAAACAACAATATACCGGTAATTTATGGCATGGTCAAATTTTCAACTTTCATAATGCTTTCACGCAGTGGCGGATAGGGCCGGTGAGCAACCGGGCAGTTGCCCGGTGGGCCGATCTGGCTGGCGCGATTTCGGGCCGGGCCGGGGAGCATGCGAATGCAAACCACATGTCTTGCGGTCGAAGAACAGTCGTTTTCGGCCGATAACAGCCGTTTTCGGTCGAAAAAAAGTCGTTTTCTGGCGATAACAGCCGATTTCGGCCAAAAAACGACTCTTATCGGCCGAAAATCGACTGTTATCGGCCGCAAACAACTGTTATCGGCCACAAACGACTTATCGGCCGCAAACGACCTATAAGGGCCGGCATATTCCCTTTCTGCCACGGCCGGTTTCTTTTCCCAATCCGCCACTGCTTTCACGGGAAGGCATCCACCTAAAACGTGAGTAAATGCATAATTGTGTTTAAAAGTGGGCCACAACCACGGTGGCCACAACTAAAATTTGTTGGTTGAAAGAAAATAGAGGAAATTTTAATCGCCACAAAAACTACTCAACAAAATTGCCTGAAACACATTCGCAGTTTGGGTTGTTTATTTAGTCTGTTTTAGCCACAAACAGAAACTTTGAATGCACTTAGTCAGACTGAAAAATAATGCAAGTAAAATTCTAAATTTATATTTCATACTTGTATAAATATGGTTATAAACTACTGTATTTATTCGTAATTCTATCTCTTGCGCTCAATTTTGATTTGATATTATGTTTTGTTTATGGCATTGTTGGCGCCAATAACGCCATAAACGAAACATAATATAAACTATTTCTTTATTTATTTGTTTTTCTTTTTAGGTCAGTTGGTCAAGGATGCAGGTAAGTCATTTCGCAATGAAAGGTTTTGAGAATTTGTTTTGTAAGTCATTTGTTTCAGCTGAGTACAAAAATGAACTGAATCACAAGTTAAACCAAGTAAACGATGAATACGAGATAATGGAACATACTTTAACTACCGTAAGATTGAAGCAAGATGAGTTGGAAAAGAAAGGTACGCATCTAAAATTTGATTTTTTTTAAAGAAAAAAAACTAAAAATGACCAGTTGCTTATAGAAATGTTTCCATCCGGAGCGAATGAATCACTGAATCAAAAGATAAATGAGTTTGATAAATGCTTTACAGATCAACGCAACACATTAGGTAGACATTTCTGCAGGGCCAGGTGGAAGTTTTGCCGGGCCTCGAGAAAACGTTATTAGTTGGGCGCAAAATTTGAAAGGGAACAAATTAGTTGGTTCCTAAAAATGCTGACTTTCACACTAAAATAAACTTTTTTAGTCACTACTTTTTTTCACACTAAAAAAACATAAACGATCTCTAAAAATACTGACTTTTACACTAAACTAAACTTTTTTAGTACAACAGCAATTATTCAAATTTTTCCTCGCTCACGTATCCAAATACTTCGCAATTTCTTCCTGTGAGGGATGTATCTAAATCAACCCGAAGCGCAGCGCAGCATAGATAAAAAACAGAACTTTCTGTTTTCTGTTTTCTGTTTTTTTCCCGATTGTTTTGGAGATTGGTGTGAGATTTCACTATTGGTGCAGTGATTTGGTAAAATTTTATTCGAAGTGGTAAAAATTTTGTTTTTTTTAGTGTGCTAATTTGTAATTTTTAGTGGGAAAAAAGGAAAAAAAAGTGAGCAAAAAAGTAGTGTAAAATTTAATTTTTTTTAGTGTGAAAGTAAGCTAATTTAGTGAGCCAATAAACAACCCAATTTGAAACTCTGGAAATGAAAAAGTGTGGGGCGCCTTGCAGCGCGGGCCCCAGTCTGGGGCCTGAATAAAAAAAGCCGGCCCTGTGTCTTAGATCAAACTTTTAATGCAACATAATTGAAGTGGAAAGTCAATTGTTTTAGAGACACTAACTAAACAGCAAAAGGAGCAAAGCAACGAAGTAGAAATTCACAAAAACTCGCTGGCAGCTTTGATAACAGCAAACAGTAAGTGGCTCAAACTTTAAAAAATGATTGAATTTTACGATTGATTTCTTTGTAGATCAATTGGTCAAAGCTGTGGGTAAGTACGTAATATGTTTCACAGCAGTGGACATTTGGTTTTAAATGCGTACACTTTGTTTTAGCTGAAGACAAAAAAAAGTTCAGCGATGACATAGGTAAAGTGACTATTGTAGCTTCAAATGAAATCGGTCGTATACTTCCAGATCTCGGTCATCTCGGAATCTCGGTCTTGTACGTCTCGGTCCATTTTTGAGGCTAGGAATCTCGGTGTCGGCAAAACGAGATTCCATTACGAGAAAGAATCAAAAATTAGATTTAACAAGATTATAAAAAAAATCGATCAAAGTCGTCGAAGTTAGAATTTAAAATTTAAATTGTTTCTTTCTCAAAGATCTAACGTTTTTCTCGTGCGTTTGTTTGTCTCTCTTAGATTTGTGAAATAATTGGTAATTGATAAATTCCAAGTATGAAAGTATAAGAATAAAGCTACAAAATTTAAAAAAAAAAAAAAAACTATTTTTTGCACAATCAATCAATCAATTGATCGAATATCTCGATTTTAACTTGGTCTCGTACAAGATCTCATCTAGGAACTTTCTGATCTCGTCTTGGAAAAACGAAATTTTAAAATGACCAAGATCCTGGAAGTATAAACCGGTCATACATGTACACCGTTCTGCCCTCTCCTGCCACACACTTTATAAGCATTATTCACTCATTCTCATTTTACGTAAAGTTTGTTTGGAGAAAGTTTCGTTTTCTAACTGTTTATGAATATTAATTACGTCATGCAGTGAACTAAATTTGACGTTTATTTCAGCTGACAACAAACAGATGTTACTCGCTGAAATTGATGCTGTGATGAAATCGCGTTTGAAAAATGACAAACCAGTTGGTAAATTTAAGTTTTCCTGCGTCTATATAACGTTGATTTTAATGGACATAAATAAATTCTAGCTGTCAAACGATACCAAGAATTAACAATGTTGAGAAACGTACAGGAACGGAATGCTTCCTCATTCGTACACTTCTGGAAAGTGGATGGTTTTGCAAACCTCCAAGCTGAAGCGAAATTGGGCAAACAGATTCATGTGTACAGCGAACCTTTTTATAGCAGTGCGTTTGGTTATAAACTGCGACTACAACTCGATCCAAACGGTTACGGTGATGGAAAAGGAACTCATTTATCGATTTTTCTTCAAGTGATGAAAGGTCCTAATGATGCAAATCTTAATTGGCCTATTAAGTATTCTGCAAAATTGAGTTTGTTAGACCAGTTGGAACTTAAGAATCATCATTCTCGCCAATTAACGCAAGATTTGATTCAATGTGAAGATTGTTATGCCAAACCACTGACTAAAGATAACCCTGCATTAGGATATGAAGCTTTTTTTTTATTAGATAAACTTAAACCATCATATTTAGTAAATGATACAATCTTTATAAAAATAGATCTAAACATTACAAGTTGAAAATAAGAAACGCTTTACTTGTACAAGTTTGCGTGTGCTGTATGCAAACCTTTTGTTCTGTCACACGTACATTTCTCGTATTGCAAAAAATCATGTGAATGATGTGGCTAAAGTTTTCGAATTTAATCACTAAATTGCGTAATGTAATTTAACCGGAAAGAGAATTAGCACACAAAGGCGAAACGGAAACATTTAGCAAATATAGAAATCATTTAATTTCGCCAAACAATCAACTATTTTTCTTGTTTTAAATTTGAAACATTTCCTTTTTATTCCACAAACACCACATTAAATGTGTTGGGAATGGATGGGAAAGCTGTAGCCATGATGAGAAAAGATGGGGGAGTGTACTTCATTCAGGTTAAAGCCAGAGGTATGCACACATAGTCAAATGGCGGATTAGCACCAGATTGAATGCCTAAGGACAAAGGTCCCCTTTCCACACGTGGCCTCTAGATATTATGTGGGGAGCGCATTCAATACAACAGATTGCACGTTCCTGGTTAAGGATTTCAGGTTTTAGTAATTGCTCCATGTGCTTTCAAGTGCTTGACAGTTGCGGTTTGCTTTGAACTCGTCGTTTGCTGTGGATTCAGAAATGATCTTTTGCACCAGGTAGAGCGTGTTTGTTTTTAGTGTTTTTGAAGTGAAACTTCTTTAGACGCGGTGGAGTGAATTGGCCTGTATACGACGTGACCGTCACGTGACTGCAACGGGAAAGTGTAGCGGAAGTGAAAAGCGCATGCGCAGCGTCGCCCTTGCGCAGCGTCGTTATCGTGGTGTTTGTTGGCAGCCATTTTGGAAAACAATAGATCGAAGGTAGGAACTAGCTATTAAAAACTTGCATAAAGTTACATGACTTATTTCGAATTGTTATATTGTTAATTGTTGTTTTTTTATTTGAATTTGTTTTGATTTTATTTGAAATTTGAAGAAAAACGACGCACGTTGCACGGCGATTGGCGCACGTTGCACGGCGATCGGCGCACGTTGCACGGCGATCGGCGCACGTTGCACGGCGATCGGCGCACGTTGCACGACGATTGCCGTGCGCCAATTGCCATGCGCCGATCGCCGTGTACTGTTTTTTCTTTTGGTCCAAAAGTATAATTTTGGGCACTCAAGTTTATTTTCCGGTTTAAAATGTATATTTTTTTTGTCTAAAAAGTTGCAAGAAAGTAGGGAATGCTGGATGGTCATTTTGACAACCAGATTGAATAATAATTCCAAAAAACGTGTTTTTAGTAGTATGTGTACTACCAGGGCCGTGGGGTGGATTTTCTCAGTATGATGCGGGTCTTCGAAATGCCGCCCCTTAAAATTACCTTCGATTTTAATTTTTAAGAAAAATTCCCAGTTTTTTCGGTGCTTTGGGTTTTTTTTGTATTTTTTTTTGGTTTTTTTGTTGATTTTTTTGGTTTTTTGTTGATTTTTTTGGTGTTTTTTTGCTGAGTTTTTCGTTTTCTTGTTTGGTTTTTTTGTTTTTCGTTTTATTTTTGGTTTTTCATTGATATTTTGGGCTTTTTTTTTGGTTATTTTGATTCTTTGTTCATTATTTTTGGTCTTTTTGTTGGTTTTTTGGTTTTTTGGTGGATTCTTTCTGTACTTTTTGTTGGTTTTTTGTTGATTCTTTTTGGGTTTTTCGTTGTTTTATTGGTTTTTCGTTATTTTTTTTGGTTTTTGGTTTGCGTTTTTCAAATTGAATATTATTTTGATCTCTTGTTGCGGGGCACCTAAAAAAGGCGTGGGGTCCACAGGCCGGTGACTACTTGGCTTAATGGGTAATCCAGTACAAAGGAGAACAAATAAAAGGAAAGAGGAAAAAAAACTGAGGCTAAAGAGTTCAATGATTAAAAATGAATTTCAAACCCCAATTTAAAGATTCTTAATCTAACCAAAAATTGGGGCCTCATTGGACTGGGCCCCAAAAAACCTAGATCTGCCCCTGGTTCACTTCATAGACGGTCACTTCATAGACGCACTTTACATCGACTGGTACGCTTCATAGCGATGAAAAGTACCAGTTGATGTAAAGTACCAACGATGTAAAGTGCGTCTATGAAAAGACCCGATGGCGCTGCTCAGTTTATGTTTTTTTTTTGCTGCTTATGCCGCCCCGCTTACGGTGCTGCCTGATGCGGCCGCCTCTTCGCATCATAGCATTGCACGGCCCTGTGCACTACTAAACAGTTCTAATCTGGACTGCCTGATCGTTGCGCCCTAGGTGTTCAAAAAAAGAACTCACGATCAAAAACGAGGTCACATTTTAATCCCAGAGAACAAAGGCGTTTGGTCATCTATCTTATTCACCGTAGACCAATCTAACCAATGAGGTGTCAGATCGAGCAACAGATATTACCTGAGGGCGTGCACCTGGGAAGGTGAAGAAGAAATGAATCAGCAAGGGGGAGCGATGACTAAACAGGGAACCTGAAGATTGAGCATTGCTGACAAGGGAAGATCTCCTTGGGGTCACCACAGTGTTTACTTCATACGAGAACGTGAACGTCAGGCACTGTCCCCTCCTACAAGTCTGCGCCCGGTAAATTGGGGCTAAATTCGAATTGCGCATCCCATTCTGTGCAGGCGATTTTTCTAATTCCAGTTCTAATTTAGCCTAATATTAGGTCTAGAAATGCGAAATAATGTAAATAAACAACAATATACCGGTAATTCATGGCTGCAGTTGAGTGTTTTGTGACATCAATTCTTCCCTCTTGTTGTTTAGTTTCACTTCTAGGTCATGCATCTGCTGTTTACTTGCCAGTTGTTGGTTTTTTGTAGTTTCCTTCAAAGTATCTGCATGCAAATGCAAATGAAATAAATTGTGTTAAATATGAAACTAAATTACCGGTACCTAAAACTTCGCTTTGATTTGACAAGAGAGCTCCTGTCTTTGTACTTAGTGCTTCATTTGCTTCAGAAAAAATTGAAAATTCAGCTAGAAATATTTTATCAATTTATCAATTCATGAATTTACCTGCTAGCAATTTGCAGGCTTATTTCCACCAGTTTTGAAGATTCACCTAATAAATCTTTAACTGAACCTATCATTTTGTATCATATTGTAAAATTCATCGTTTTGTAATAAATATACATTTTTACTGTAATTGCGTTCCAAATCCTCCAACATCTTACTTTCCTTGGATTCGCGATCAAGCATCAGCTGTTCATACGATTTCATTTTTTCATCCTGAGTTTTTGTAAATTCCTCCAATTTCTCTGCACAAATAAAAATGAGCAGAAAGAAAGTTGCATTTGGTGAAAACAAGATGTGTTACCATGAATCGACGTCATATTTACGCAACTCTCATTCTGGTTTGGATTGTGATTAACATCACCTAATGCTAAGAATTCGTCACATTCAATTGTCATTGAAAATTAAAAACCAAATACCATTTGCACTTTTTGAATGGGATTCGATCACTATCGACTGAGATTTGAAGGACCAATGTGTATCGGCGTCATTAGATGTTTTTTCATCACTAAAAAAACACAAAATCTAATACTTTGAAAAAGTAAATACAATTTGGAACTTCCTTATTCGCAGTGCTTAAATTTGGTATACGTACTTGTATAATTGAGGTTTCTGTTGTTCCCCGGTTTTGTTTTCACCAAACTGTTTGGCCAGTGCATTGAAATCATCTGATTGAGATGATGCTAAGAGCGAAAGCAAATATAGGTTAAAATAAATAGCCATCATTTATTATTACATTTTGAGTAAATACCGTAGATACTCGTGATAGCACACATATGCACTAAATACAGACACATAAATGATGTAGTAAACATGTTCACAGTAAATGAGTCTAGGAATCAGAAGCAATGCATTTATATAACAGCACCAAAACAGAAAAATGCCATGTGTTTACGACATATCTTTCAAACAGCAATTTAATAGCTGAGTAATGGATTACTTATCTCACAAATTTTTTTTGAAAAACAAACTTAGGGAACAACAAAACAAACAATTTTCCACAAGTATATACATCAAAGTGTGTAATTGACGTGCAAATTGTCAAAAATCCTACCGATCAGGCCTTGTGCCATTATGGCTAAATTTCGATTTACGGCCTAATATTTTCGGTATACAGCCGAAAAGTCGGGAAATTCCATAACGAATCAGGGGGCCCTTGATTCGTTATATGGCATTTCGCTTTGCGGCGACTTTCCAAGAACGTATCCCGGTCGTAAAGCGAGGTTTGGGTGTACTAGTGTATATTCAGGGAGAATTTATATTTTCTCACAGCTTTCGCAGGAGATGGGTGCCCTCGAAATTTATATTATTATTTACTTTTATTTTTTCTATATTTATATTTTCTATCCAAGGACCATGCTTCTAGGTCATGCATCTGCTGTTTACTTGCCAGCTGTTGGTTTTTTGTAGTTTTCTTTAAAGTATCTGCATGCAGAAGCAAATGCATGCCCAAGACATGGGAAATAATCCAGATCCAAATAGAGGTCACTTCTGAGAATTCCTCTTTAGTGATGTCATTCCACATGTCGAAAGGAGACCTGTGCACTTAGGCATCCAATCTGATGCTAATCCCCCATTTGACCATGTGTGTTTACGCGTCCGTGATAAGACGAGCTAACCTAACCTAACCTCAATTTCGGCCAGATTACGTGAACATCTCTATACTTTAGTGACTATTTGGACGTGCATGTGCAGTTACTCAGAAAAAAAGTAAAGTATTGCGGAACAAAGTAGTTGTTTTAATATTAAAAGAAAGTTGTTACAAGAAAACAGTTGCAACGAACATCAATTATTTTACACTCTCAATGGTTAAATCTAGTTTTATAAACACTGTATCTTCTACTAAATACAATGGTTTCAGTTGAGATAACAACAAAAAGCTACGATATCCAAACCCTAAGTTTTGGGCAGTCAATGGTTTATCAAAACAGCTTTTATTGTAAATTAAATCAGACTTAATTGCATTAGTGCAATGATCCTTATGTTTTGACTGATCTAAAACACTAATTGTGCCAGAATATTCTACTGGCCAATTAAGAATCGCATCATTCGGACCTTTCATCACTTGAAGATAAATCGATAAATGAGTTCCTCTACCAGCTCCCGCACCATTTGGATCGAGCCGAAGTCGAAATTTGTAACCAAACTCGTTGCTATAAAAAGGATCACTGTACACGTAACCAATGCCCGGTTTTGCCTTAGCTTGAAGGTTTGCAAAGTTCTCCACTTTCCAGATATATTGGAACGTATTCAGGTTTTTGGCCAGCTCGTTTTTAAACGTCGTTAACTTTGTATCTACACGATTGAATAATACTAGTTACTCACACATTATCAAATCTAATTCAATGCAACAAATTACCCATGTCTTTTTGCACAGTATCCTGCAGGAGACGTTGTTCTCCTAGCACAGTATCTACAATTGAATTATCTACGTTAGAATCATTAATGTTGTAGTCGAGAGGAAACTGGTAGGAAATTACCGAGACGTTGGTCACTTTCCACGCGTGATTTCTTCGCACAACGCTCGTTCTGCTCGGCATTGACATTATCACCGATATTATTCCTCTTATGCTAGTTCAACATGTGTAATTTTATTTCTCAATATAAAATCTTCTATTTTCTCGAATGAAATACCTGAACACTGTTAATTAAATCCTTGTGCGTCAACATTGATCCATCACTCGATTGCTGAAACACAGGTCAGTTAAACAAAGAACTCCTGTTCATTTCAATTTCAATTCTACTGTACCTCAGGCTGACGGTTCAGCAATAAATTCATCATCAACTCCATGTGGACAGTATCCATTTCGTGGCGTTCAATTTCCAATCGAGTTGCCTGCAATAACAATGATATCATTACATTCTGTTATTGTTTGATCGCAGTGAATGACCCACCCGGAATTGACAACCAATTGGAGAAAACCTGCACAAACGTAAATTGCGGTCGCATTCTTGCAAATGGATGTTCATCTGCATCGAATATCAATCATTAAGTTATGAATAATTTTTTCCGTTTTGTTTGTGTACTTACTGTCGAGCGGGTGAATTTCCTGGCACAAAAGTTGCAGTTGATTGGATACATGTCGCACTCGTTGGAATGGCTCTTTAACGGACAAAATTACCCGTGTCAATTCGGAAATGGAAGTATTTTGCTAGCACTAACAGAAATCTTTGGCAAAAACAAGTTTTCGAACTCGGTTCGTTCCTTCGAATTTTGAAACTCGAGGGAAAAAGGCGAAACGACCAAATGGAGGAATTGCGTGTCGATTCAAATGGCGAAACACGGTCGAAAACCGTTTCCAATGGCGAAATTTGCTACTTTCGAAAAATCAAAACATTCGAAAAACCAAAAGACCTCGAAAAAAATTTTTAAAACGTTCAAAAAACAACAAAAACCTGGGGGAAAAACCACCCGGCACCTCGAGAAGCATAAAAAACATCAAAGAATCTTAGAAAAACATTTTTAAAAACCTCTAAAAAAAACATCACAAAGCATCAAAAAGCATCGCAAGACCTCCAAAAATTAACGAAAAAACATCAAAAACCGTCCTAAAAATTCGTGGAACTTGATGGGTTTCGCGGATATTTATTTCATTTTATTGGAAACGTACTTCGAAAACGGAATATTAAATCTTATTACCTGAATCTCATCCAAAGAAACTACACCGTAATTACAATAACTGCAATAATGCTCTTCTGAATTCGAGTCCGTGTCAGCATTCTCCTGAAACAGTCAGAATTATTATCAGTTAACATTCAAACAATTGCAGTAAATAAATCACTTACATCTTCCGAATTCGAGTCCTTGTCAGCATTCCCCTTACGTTTGAATTTTTCACCACATCGATGACAGAAGCGATGATTATTTAGATCTTCCATTTGAACAGAACTTCGCAAACCACATCTGATTAAAAATTAAAACACAAAACAAAATTAATTACAACGCGACTTTCAGAAATGATCGATTAGTTTTGCCATGCCGCCATGCACACTTTGTGCAAACTGCGAGGAGAAGTTGTTAGATAAATTATTCTCGATCCACAAAGTTGTTTCATAGGAATTATAAATAAAAATACTACAGTAAAAACAACCGAACTCTACCTGATACAAAAGATAAGTTTTGAATCCATACCAAATGACAGAGTTAAACCTTGGTCCAAGGTTAAACCAAACCGCAACTGTCGAGCACTAGAAAGCACATGGAGTAATCACTAAAACCTGAAACCCTCAACCAATAACGTGCTTTCGATGTTTAAAAACGAAATTACCGACTATACTTCTAAATTAGATGATTTTTGGGCAATTTTGTGAGAGGAGAAACTCGTATTAAAAGTTGACCCATCTTTAGCAGGAGTTTCATCCAAGAACGCCATCTGACGTTAACAGGAAGT
>JAQIXU010001487.1:0-17064 GCA_034701245.1 Strigamia transsilvanica | reverse complement strand
GATTTCTAACTGTCCTGTCACACACTTTAACATGGGCTTTATTCCACTCTCGATTCAACTCTTTTGACGTTTTTTTCCGCATTTGTTTACAAATAGTAGATGATTTTTTATTTCATCACCAGTTGGAGTTATACTGGATTTTTTGTTACAAAAATATAGTTTAAACAATGGCCTTTCATACTAATATTTTATTTTTTTTATAAGGTTATCTCATTAACTTGCTGGAGTACTTTAAAGCAGCAGGTCCAGTTTCAGGTGACCGTGATTCCAAACTTTTTGCCAGGGGTTGTATTGTGACAAGCCATAAACAATTTTTAGATTGAATGTAGGTATCTAGCCCGATTGGCTAGATGAGCACATAAAGTGACCAGCCAATGAGAATTAGTGGGTTCTTTGGGCGGATGGTTTATTTGATAGGCCATTTAAGATTTACGAATTTGTTTGTTTTTGCCTTTCAGTTGGTAAGCAAATCTGAAATGAGAAAATCATTCTTGGCGATGCTTCAGCTTTGCACGAGCGATTTCTTTATTCTGATTGGTGTTGCATTTTCCTCAATGTTGTACGTGCTTTGTCTAATGGCAAGACCGTTTATTATAGCAAACTTACTAAATGTAAAACGTCTTCAGTCAAAAGCGATTATTCGATGAATTCAGTTAATAATAGAGAAAAGTTACTATGGTCACGACCACACATTCGCGTTTTGGTCTGGATTTTACTTATTATCTGGAGTTGGCCTTTCTCTAACATTTCTCATCAAACTGTGGCTGCAAAGTATGGCCAAGGAAAATCTGCTTGTGCGCATCCGCCAGCGCGCATTGTCGACCATTTTGCTGCAAGATGTCGGTTGGTTCGACGAAACGAGTCAAAATGTCGGAAACTGTGTATCGTTGTTGATTGTTGAATGTTTAATAATCAAAATACCACACTTTTATACTAAACAAACCGAAAACGTGTCTCATACGTTTTTGTGGTGAAACGTTCGTCATACGTTTTTG
The DNA here is from genome assembly GCA_034701245.1 of Strigamia transsilvanica. Lineage (NCBI taxonomy): Eukaryota > Metazoa > Arthropoda > Chilopoda > Geophilomorpha > Linotaeniidae > Strigamia > Strigamia transsilvanica. The sequence continues at coordinate 16,069 of JAQIXU010001487.1, read as the reverse complement.
GGGGCCCGCATTATTTTTTAGGGGGGGAGAATCAGACTTTTAGGGGGGCGAATAATTTATTTTAGGGGGGTTGAAATTAGGGGGGGAAATCGAATTAATAGGGGGGAGAATAATTACCCCCATATTAAATGCATTGGGCGAATACTTATGACACAAGTAGCGTGGTGGGCGATTACTTTTGAGATGAGAAGCACATTTTGTTTTTGGCATAACTTTTTTAATTTTATAGTTAGAATCCTAATTTTGTAAACTTAAGTTACCGTAAATCTTTGTTTTGTCCGCGGGTCTTGATTAGCCCGCGGATCTCGATTAACGCGCGGGGGTCAAGTCAAGTGTAACTAATAACGCGCGGATCTCAAATAGCGCGCGGGTCGGCACGTATCGGCAACGTATCGGGAACGAATCTGAAACGTTCGCACCGTAAGCACCGTTTTTCGACTCGTTCTGCCGACGTTTTGCCAACGTTGTGCTGAAAACATAAAAAAAACACAAAGAAATGGCAAAAAATAGGAAAAAACTTGTTTTTAACAACAAGAAATGGCAAAACGTCCGCAAAACGAGTCTCAATTTTTTTCAGTTTCCAATAAGGCGCGGCCTTCAAATTGCGCGCGGGTCTCTAATTGTGCGCGGGGGTAAAGAAAATTTTGCGTATAGGGCGCGGGTACGGTACTTAGTTATCCCTTAGTTTACTGCCAAAGTTTCAGGAAAATAGACACATCGTATCTTGCCTTTATTGAGGTTATTTTTTTTTTCGAATTCAAAAAATGAAGGTGGTCGAATACCTTTGATGGTGGGCTTGTATTTCTGACATCATCAGCACTTGCAATTTCGCTTTTATTATTTCGGATCGCCGAACTCCTCTATCAATCAGTTCGTTCTCAATCCTTTTCCTTTCCCTTAGGTATCGAGTTTTGCACATCTCATTTGTAACACCACGTGGTCTACCTCGGACCGCTAGGGTCAGTTGATCCCCTTCATTATTATTTGAGTTTTCTGGCTCATCCACGTCATTGGCGTTAATGGCCACATTTACTGTCCGTTTTCATGTTCATTTTTGCCAGTAGAATCTGTTTCCTGCCCATCATCTTCTATTTCTTCATTTTCTTCAACTTGTTCTCCATTCCCACTAGGGTTTCTGGTTACTGTTTAACAGTAACAGTAAAACAGCTGTTTTTTTGAAAATAATCAAAAACAGCAAACAGCTGTTTTTGAAAAGCTGTTTTTACTGTTTTTCATTTTTTAAAATTAAAATTTGAATTCTCACAAAAAAATTGTCAAAATCAAGTAGGGTTTAATCAATCATACTGTGATAAACCAAACTGATACTTTTGCTGGCTATATGATTGCAATGTTATTGAAATGCAGTGCTTCAAAGCCTATAACATTGGGTATCATCCTGTGGACAGAGCTCACAAGAGTTCCAGTCTTGCTCTAACACTTACTAGGTACAGTAAGTCCATGCTGCAGTTTTGAACCAGAGGAGAAAAATAAACATTTTGGTAAGTTTTATGTAGTTCTATTAATTACTGTTTCTATTTTAAATGGCATCTCTTTTCTCCCTGTGCATGTTTCGAAATTGTTTTTTAAATGAATAAAACAGATGTTTGCATCTGGTATTTCGATTCTAGCCATCATCAGAAATACATTCGCTTTTGTTTTCCACAAATTTCACGTCCACACTTTCGATCGTCTGCTGGGGCCCTGATATGTGTATTCGATACACCTTTCGAGTTTGCGAATATCCGACAAATATTCTAGTCTCGCCTTTCGGATCCAGTTTTCTTCTTTTATTGTTGCTTAACATGTAATAATCAAGGCATCCGAATCGTCTTATGCGCGATAAGTTTGGTTGCTGGTTGGTCAAAAATTCAATTGGCATCCTTTCATGCACCTATGACTTTCACATGTTTTTAATGTATGCGGCGGCCATTACACATTCTGCCCAAAAATTGTGGAACAGTTGGGAATCACAAAGCATTGTTATCGTCATCTCAATTAGGGTTCAGTTGCTCTTTTTCGGCTATATCGTTGCTTTGAGGGGTCCTTGCAGTGGTCAGGTGATGCAATATTCCCTTCTCAGTACACCATCGGTGTTCTCCATTGAAAATAAATTCTCCTCCATTGTCGGAACAAATCTTTTTCAATTAATGACGGCATTGTCGTTTCATTCGCGTTACTAGTTCCACAAGTTTTTCTGCAGTGTCACTTTTAGTTTTCAAGGGGGATACGAAAATTTGTCTTGACCAGTCATCAACAATGGTTAAGATATAGTGGGCCCCACCAATTGACTCTGGCATTATAGGTCCAACTAAATCCATATGCCATAGTTCCATTATTTGACTTGATTGGCACTTCTTAATTCGTGGATGCGTCACTTTTGTTAGTTTTCCTCTTATGCATGCATCACAAGAAATTTTTTTTTGCCATCAAGGTCAAGTCCCGTCACCAGTTCTTCATTTTTCATGTCCTTCAATGTTTGGTGTCTCACGTGACCTAGCCTCTTGTGCCATAAGTCTGGTAATTCGTTTGTTTTGTGAATGTTTTCCATCATTTCTACTTCACACGTCAATATAAACTCGTTTCCGTGTCGTTTGGCAATGCCAACTTCATCCCCATCCATTGTTTCAATTATTGCTACTTCCTTCTCAAATATCATAGGTAAATCATTGTCGACAATTTTTGGCACTGAGAGTAAATTTCCTACCAATTGGGGTAGGTGCAGAATTCTTGACAGTTTGACTTAGTCTGGATTGGTTGGTTTGCGCAAATTTACTTCGCCAATTCCAACTGCTTTAATTTTTTCTCCTTGTGTGCTGTTCCAATCTCTAAATCTTCAATTGCATAGTTTTTGAAATATTGGCGCTCTGTCATCGTATGGCTTGTGGCCCCTGAGTCCAATAGCCATTCAGTTTTTATATTTCGGTCTGCATTGTCCTCTATAGCGCCTCGTGCATATTCATCCTTCTTTAGGATTATGTCTGTTGATGAAATTTCCATCCATTTTTCTTCATTATTACATTTTTCGTCATCAATTTCATCATAATTTGGTTTGTTATGCGATTCTTCATCTGTTTGGATCTGTTGTCCGAGAAATTCAAAACATCTCATGGTCCTCTCATGTCGAAGAATTTCGTAACAATTGGTGGCGCCTTCTTGTTTTGGTTTTTCCCGTCCTGTGGGATGTCCGTGCCCGCATCCTTTTCCGCGTTCCGTCTTAATTGCATGTTTTGGTTCTGAACAATCACTCGACATGTGACCGGAACCATTACAGTTGAAGCATTTAGTTTGGCTTGTACAGCCTCGTGATACATGCCCACCACAGCCAGTTATAGCATTTGGTTCGCTATTTGCGTTGTCCGCCATCTTTAGTCTTATGCGCAGATTCCGAATAATTTGGTTTTTTGCCTTTTCTTCGAGTCATTGTGACTTCCTCTTCTAAAATTTTGTCGCCACATTGTTTGCTGCATTCGCCATTGTTGTTTTCTGAATTGTTTTTAACTAAAACATGTCGTTGTCGCTGTTGTTTTGCTCGCAGTCGTCTCGTCATCGTTATCGTCCGTACGTGTTTCAATCGTCATCCATACATGTTTGCAATCGTCGTCCGATGTCTTTTTTATGAACTGTTATTTTTACAACTAATAAGAATGAGTTCTTTCTGTTTAAATTTTGAGTCTAGACTGTTTAATTATGTTAATACAATTGAAGTTGGTTGCTGGGTAAGTCTCCCAGCAACCGATATTGTTTAACAATAAAAGAAGAGATAATTAATATTGTAAAATACAAGAATTATTGCTTGATGCACACTTAATATTAGTTTGGCCAAAGGTCATATACAGTATACAACAAATTCATTTAATTTAACTTTAAATAAAAAAAGTTTTATTTCTAGATGTTGTTAGAAAAATGTGCTGGTTTTTCTCTATCCTAGACAAATGTTTGGGCACCAGTCAAGGTTTAAACACTACTTATCAACAACATATGGGCATTGCAATACTTCCATTGGAGCTAAATATTCCATTATTATCTGCTAATTCAAATTTAGCGACATTCACACAAAAAGTAATGAAGATTTCGCAGTAATTGAAGATGTCACAATAAATGAATCGCAATTACCAATTCTAAAGATAGTCTAGAAGAAGAATCATCAACATCAACAGGAAAAGAATGGATTTTCAAAATGTGACGATGTACAAATTCCAGCATCTAAATCGAGAAAGGCAGTCATACAGTATCTGGAAACTATTCTGAACACCAAGTACGATAAAAGGACAAAAATGAACAAATTTGATCTGGAAAAAAAGAAATTAAATTGGAAAAAACAAAAACATCTGCAAATTCAAGAAAAATCACAAGCAGATCAACAAGCAGCAAGAGATTTAGAATTGCAAAAGATAAAACTACAGAATGAGATAGAAATAGAAAAAATAATAATCAATAAAGAAATTGAATTTTAAAAAATTGGTTTAGAAGAAATGAAGATTTAACTGGAATTTTATAAATTAAAATCATAAGGCTTTGGTGATTTACCAGATAAACTTAAATGGTTTTGTTGAATTATTTTGAGCAAAATAAAATAAAATTATTGAGGTTTTGGTATAATTTATTCCAGTAATTCATCTCTTTTTAATCTTCCATCCAATTCTTCAACTTCAGTGCATTCATTCATTGGTATCTCAGTTTGAAGGATCACAGCTACTGTATCATCTGTATTGTTATCATATTCATCCCATGGATCTTCTTCAATAAGCATGTTGTACAGAACCTTGCAAGCAACTGTCCATTCACAGGCAAACTGATGCCCACTTTCTCTGTCTATAAACATGCAAAAGCCCTTTAGACTTGAAAATCAAGCTTTTACTAGCTCAATAGAAATTTTATTCTTTGGGAGATGGTGATTAAATTTTTCATTATTTCTGGTCATTCCTATGGATCTCCTGTATGGTGGAATAAGTGTGCTTGTCAATTTATAGGCCAAATCTCCAATAATAAATTAATCACCAGAGAAATAACTTTGGGTTTGTGGACATTGCCATCAAGGAAAATACCCTAGCATCGATGTATCATACCTTTCCTTGTAAAGTAATATAAATTTATAGAAAATTTAAATTAGTTTATAAAATATTATCTGCTTGTCCAATACGATATGACCTAATTTGTTTAAATGGATCCTAAATTATTCTAAGATATAATGAATAAAAGCTATTGCATCATCTTTTGGAGCTCTGGATAGAACTATGTGTGTCCCATCCACATATCTTAAGCATTGTGGAAGTAATTGAGAACACATAAAATGTCCTATTGATTGCCTTTCAGCTGAAAGGCAATTAATAGAACAGTTTGTATGTTCTCATCAGGCCAAGAATTATATTCTTTTCCAGCAAAAGGAGTGCAGTTATTAAACGTTTTGAAAAGATATTTGATCCATCACCTACTCCAAAATTTCGTACATGTTTCATTACTGATGCTGAATTCCCAAAAGAACCAAACCTAATCAAGAATTAAATCAATCAGGAACCAAAAACATGCATTTTAAAAATTATGAGCTGAAATAATTTTTTACCTGCTCAAAGCAATTAGTAGTTGGACAGAAGCTGAACAACTGTTATTTGTTGTATTTTGAAATACTTCATAATCTTGATTTAGAGATAGAATTCTGCCAAACTGATGCCTGTTCATTCGAACTGTCCTCCTGCAATCATAGCTGGCTAACAATTCAGTTATAAAAAGCAGGTTTTTTCGCACATTTTGTTATGGTTCCATGCAGGCCTTGTTTTCTATTTCTCTCAGTGCAATGCCATCTTCATCCTCTGAGTCATTTGCAATTGTCATATCCAGCAAAATATTTTGATGAATAACATGAATAGCAAAGTTGACTTCTCTAGCATCAATGCAAACTGTATTGCAGTCGGATCTGGATCCTTTGGCTTACTCACACAATGTATGGGCGATACCCATGGCGTGAGTCCCATGGCTTTCGTAATTTTCTCTATAATATCAGCCTCCACCATCCGTTCCAGCTCCCTCTCTACTTTTGCCTTCATACTAAATGGAATTGGTCAGTATCTTTGTGCAACCGGAGACACCGATTTATCAACATGCATATGGACTTGATACCCCTTCAGTTTTCAAACTCCTCGAAACAATTCTAGGTATTCACTCAGGATCCGCTCCCGCAAATCTCCCTCTACAGCACAAACTATTTTCATAATTTCCAACCGTTAGGCAGAATCGGAACTTAATAATGACTTGGCTGTCACATACGTTGGAATACACATTCCATTGCTCTCCAACGTGGTACTCATACTGCCCAATAATGTTAATGGTTTCATGGCTCCGTAGGGTGTTAGCCGTACCGAACTCTTCTGCAACCTTGGTAACAAATCAATAGTCCAGAATACCTCCTTACTCAACAGGTGCACTGATGTCTCTGAATCCACTCCCAATTTCACAGTAAGATTTGGACATCCCACCAAAATCTCTACCTTTGGCATCCTACTAACGAATCTGTCTTCCACCACATGCACTCCGATACCGAAAACTGTATCCTCCTCTCCATCCAACTCCTCCACCACTCGCACTTTACCCTTGTTATTACTATTTAAATTACCACCACTCGACTTTGATCGACAGAACCTTACAAAATGGCCCGTTTTACCACATTCGTTACACTCAATTGTCCTCGCTGGACATGATTGAGGGCCCTCACAATGCGGCCAACTCCGGCCACAATTAAAACATGCTCGCGATGATACACCGTCCGTCCGTGTTGGTTACCTTCTATCACCGCTCGGTTGTGAATCCCCTTTTTGCACCACATTAATGTCTACCTCTCGCTCCATCTGTCGACCATCCTCCATGTGTTTTGCTTGCCATTCCAATAATTCATTAGCACGACCCACACTCAAAAACTCGTCCAACATCCATGTTGTTTCTTTCAGACCCTGTCGGCACATCCAGTTTATCGATGTACCAAAAATTAATTGCGACTTCAATTCCTTATCAAGATTCGAAAAGTTACAACCAACTGCTAAATATCTTAGTACAAAACTGATCCATTGTTTCGCCAGTTAGTTGTTTGCCACTGCAAAAATTATAGACACGAAATTGAATATTCCTACATGGCACAAAATATGCAGTCAATTTCTTTTTAACTCCCTCGTAGTGCGCCGCCCTTGTTGCGAACGTATCAAAAATGTCATAAACATCTTAACCAGCAAAATGTAACATTGCTCGCCTTCGCACATCGTCCAAAATTCCCACAGCCGTCATGAATATTTCTAATTGTCCAACCCATTTTTCCCGACGCTGGCTCTGCGTCGCCATCTCTCCATGCACGTCGAAAGAAAGCACACCTGTCGCCTGCATTAGTCTTAACGAAACAGCTGAAAGCCTTCGCGTCTTTAACTTCCTCCACCATTTCGCATCTCGCGCTGTCAGTCCTTGCACTAATTCCTCGCACTCAATCAACACAGTCCATACACAACGCCACGAACACCAATCTATCCAAATATTCACCACCTCTTCACCAATGTAATGTCCAAAGAGAATAAAGATCCACAGACAAACTTCCACTTGCTCACTTATTCACTTTATTCGTACGAATAATAGTTACATCAATCCAACACTTATTACATCAGTTTCCTAATGCTAATTCATACAGGTGTCGCCCTCGGGTGTCAACACCCCTCACTACACCACAGACATGAATCAGCCCATAGCCACCTGAACAAGGAACTGTGTGTCAACTTCAGCCGTAATCGGGAACTTTACCACACCCGGGATATGTCAAAGAGGCGACATTGTGTGAACAAATTTGTTCTAATGTTTGGATGTTTCATCATTCGAGTCGAAACTCGGTTAATTACGAATACCAACAACCGAACACTTCGTGTACTTTATGCTGATTATTTGCTATAGCAAATAATCCTAAATCACAGGTATCAATTATATCTGCTAACATAATAACGATAATGGATATAGTCCTTTGTGGCGATGGGGTAAAGTCAGCCGTACTCCTCTGGACCGCATAGAGCATAAACCAGATGTGACACAATAACGTATTTCGACTTGCGTAATTATTCTATCCCTTCTGGTTATATTGTTAGTCTTATGTTGTGGCAAGTCATTTTAACGTTTATGTATTAGATTATTGTGAATTAAAGTATTGGCCAGAATATTCACTGGTGTGAATGTGTCTACAGGCGGGGACCAAATTTGCGATGGCCAATTTGGCGACGGCCAAATTGGCGATTGCAAATTGGCGACTCTCTAAATTGGCGACGGCCAAATCGGCTATTTCAAATTGGCGACCGTCCACGCCATTAAATGGGGATCGCATAGGCGAGCTCCCAAATTGGCGATGGATTAAATTGGCGATAAATAATGTACATTTTGTATGTTTAGACTTATTAAAATGCACAAAAAGAAAAATTTTAAGCTATTTTTTTTTGTTGTTTTTTTCTCATTTCACAAATCAGCATTTGATCAATTTGATCAATTGACCATTTTGATCAATTTCGACATTTATTTTAGTGTTTTCGATCAATTTCGACATTTATTTTAGCCATTTTGATCAATTTCGACATTTATTTTAGTGGTTTCGATCAATTTAGCTGACTAAGTGCTGTAGTTTTCAGTGTCATTTTCTTGGTTTGGCCTTGGAATGTTTCTTGATAATATTTCTCGGCAAAAAAGTATGAAATGTGTTGATAAAAAACATGATAAATATAATTAAAGTAAAAACTGAAAAGAGGATGCAAAGCGGTATGGCCCATTGCAAATCGCCCATTACGAAAGCTGTAAAAGAATGCATTATTAAAAATTTAATATTTTCATTGTATTTTGGATGTTTACTTTTGTAAAGTACAAGTCTTTTAATTGTCCTTTTTACTGGCAGAGAACGCTAGAAAACACAAGATTCTCGTGTTTTCTCGCGTTTTCTCGAGGATCGCGAGATCGCCAATTTGATTCGTCGCCAATTTGAATCGTCGCCAATTTGAATCGTCGCCAATATGACCATCGCCAATTTGGTCCTTGCCGCATTAGATTAAATTAATTTAAATTCGGCGCCAAATAAGGCAATCGCCAATTTGGGCCGGATTTAAAATTTCGCCAATCTGGCCATCGCCAATTTGGTCCTCGTCGGTGTCTACCACCAATGAATTGTTTATGTCCTTATTACTCATAAGTTTGTCCAATGCTGTGCTATTTGCCCATCTCGGCTTGTAGTTGATAATATCGATTCCCAGATCAAAATCGTCACAAGTTTAGTCACTAGGTGCATTCAAAAATTCGTGTTTTAAGTGTTTTCGGTGTTTGTGTTTTTGTTTATGTATCTTTTAACACTACAAAGCAAAAACACAAACACCTAAAACACTTAAAACACGACTTTTTGAATGCACCTAGTGTTGCCAAATCAATCGGTTTGTTTGTCACTTGTTTTCATTCTATTTTACAACAACTCAATTTTCTCCCTATTGGATGACACATTTACTTGTTTTTGGATTGAAGTCAGTTTATTTAGCAATTCATTTGCCACTCAATTATTGCTGGACAAACAAATTGACAGGTTTTCTCTCTGCTATCTTCAATTTTGCCAGTTTAGCAATATAGAGTGATTTAAGATGTTTTAGACATTTTTAAAGAGGCTATAGCTGTTGGGCATTAAATTTGCAAGTCATATGTAGGCACGAAGTACACAACAATAAGAGACCAATAATTAATTTGCTACACAAAATTCAAATTCAGTAGAGCCTCGCTTATCCGGCACTTTGTATTATCCCACCACAAAAAATTATAGTAGTTTTTTTTACACCCGCTAGATGGCATTGGTGCTTTGTGCCATCATGCATCAAGGGACGCGCTGAAAAATCAAAACCAAAACTACTGTAATAGTAAAAATTGTGTTACAAATTTAAAAAATTTAAAAAACAATCTTCGTTTCAGAAAAACGATTTTTGTTTGTCGCTGCAATCTTAGCGCAGGAGTGTCTCGCTTATCCGGAATTTTCGCTTATCCAACGTTCTGCTCACCCGAGGCTGTACTGTATTTACCATGGCTAAACTTTTGCAAATGCCAGAGAGTTAAAACTATGTTTTTTTGTCATTTATCTACGCTCACTCAACACCTAAACTGCCAAATATATTGTTTTAAACCTAAAATAATTATGGCTAATTATTTCATTTCAGAATTTCATGGGGGGAGATGGGGTCGATGGGGTCGATAGGCGAATAATTTCTTTTTTTTTACATTTCTACTGTGTACATTACAGTAGGAAATATTTTTATTTTTTTTACAATTCAGTATATAGGTTGGAAATGTGCAAGTCTTAATCAATTAAAACTATTCTTATCTTGAGCCACACATCATAAATGAAGTAATCTATCACATTTTGTGACGACCACGAATGCATCTTTTATCTTTATCCCCTGACGTCGTCTGCCGTGGATCTCACAACTTGATTATATTTGCGATTCTCTCTCTCTCTCTCTCTCTTTCTGTCAGTTCCTACGGTGTTCCCTACGGTGTAGCTATTGTAGGTAAGTTAGTGCCTTCATAAATCTTAATTTCAACTGTGTATGCGTTGCGCATTGATGTCTTAGTGATTATTAATTGTAGTCATTCTCTAGTGGTGAACATAAATATTTCTGAGGTAAGTGTGATTTTACTTCAATTTTTCCTCGTTTTCGCACGTGCGCTCCTCAGCTCCGCTCGGTCTTCGCCGACCATCGACTGTCGACTGTCATGGGTCACGTGGGCGTTGACGTTATCTCTTACCATTTGTTTTGATTCGGTTATGTGTCGCCAGGATGGCGCCTCAGGTCTGTGAAAATGCCCAGATGGAAGTGAAGTGTGGGTGGAAGAGGAGGGAGGAGACTAGACTTGTTTAGAGCAGTGATTGCAGGTCTTTTCTCTTTTCTTTTGCTTGCTTATTTATAACTGTCGGAAATATCGATTAGGTAGTTGATTACAGGTTCGAATGGGACTGAGAAGTAACTGTATTCAAATCAATACAATAATGGCGATGTTAACACTTTTGGACGATTCGATTTGTCACGTGACATCAGTGCAAAAGAGGAAAAATGCAAAATCACAAAATCAACCAAAAGGTAGTTTTTGTGATTTTTTGATTTGGGAGGCACAAAACAAAATGGAGGCGGCCATGCTCGATCTAAGTGAACATCTCATATAATTTAGAATATGCCGAAGCATTTGTAAGTCATAAATTAGCTAGACAGTTACATAGTTAACGGAATTCTCTGTACCGGTATCATATTTTAGGGTGGTTGTGTCATGTGACTACTTTCAGAATCTTGAAATCGCACCAATACAAAATTGAATTTGCGCCATCAAAATTGGTTGATTTTGTGATTACAGAGTAATAGAAATATACAAAACTGCAAAATTACAAAACCGTACATTTAATGAAACCCCCTGTTGACATCTAGTTGGATGCAGATTGTGTCCCAACATATAATTTCTCCCTACATAATTTGCGGCGTCAAATGCATTTAGTGTGCATAACCTAAGAGTAGGACAAAAAACTACAGGAATTTGCAACTAGTCCAAATTCATTGTTAGAATTTAGAGCGATTTTACCTTAAGGTTGTGGCGCCACCGAAGGCAGTAAAGAAACAAAATGACGTAATATGGTAGACAACTGACATCCTGGCATTTAGGTACATTTTTAGCAGACTTCAAAATTAATAATATTTGTTTTAATACTTTTAAATATAATTTTTAATTGCAACATTCAACATAAATCTCCCACCTTTTATAATGTCCGCTAAAAATGTAAATGCCGGGATGTCAGCTTTCCAAAATGACGTAATTTTGTGTCTTTTCAGCCATAGGTGGTGCCACAACCACAAGACAAAATCTAACAACGGGCTACGCCTCGGGCTACGCTCTGTTTTGGAAAACTTACAACAAACTCCCATTGGCTATTGACCTGTCAGCGATCAATGCATCATGGATACAAATGAACAATAGAAAAATAGTTGTAAAAACGCACCCATCTGCCACAAGAGGACACTGATCGAAAATAACCAGAAATGATTATTTTTTTATCTAACCTTGACCAGTTAGTCTGGTCCCAAACGTGTCGTCTAGTCGTAAGATAAGGAAGTACACTAGAAGTTAAGATCGATTTGTTTTGAGTTTGTTTTTTGATTGGAGAGAAATGTAGCATTTGTTCTGCAGTATCGTGATCTCATTCGTGGTAGAGGTCAAACAAGTGAGCAGATTTGTTGCCGTTTTCTACCGGCTCAATCAACTCGCCACTGCCGTAAAAAAGGAAGAGGACACTTGGTGTCATCGATGATTTCATGCCAAGGTACTTGCACTTTCTCTTTGAAATCCAGCTGACACTAGATGTCGTGTCTACAAAATATCCTAACGCTAGTGAATGATGTGCCAATTGAACGAGAAAAATAGATTGCTCGAATTATCAAATGAATTCGATTTTTGTTTTCGTTTCGCCTTTTCTTTTAAATTTCTTTTGTAATTGTATGCGCAAGAAATAAAAGAATTTAAGAGCGTTCAATACAGGAATAAAATATTGGATTTTGAATCAAGTTTTGGCCAAGCAAAGAAAAAATGAATTTCATGAATACCAAAACTTCGACAATCAGTGCCGGATTACCCATTAGGCCAAGTAGGCACCGGCCTATGGGCCCCTCGCCTTTTTGGGGCCCCGCGACAAGGGATGAAAATTTGATTTTGAAAGAGAAGTTTGCCGGTTCTGATGCAACAGTGGCAGCATCGCAATCATAGAATAATTGTTGAAAATATCAATAGTGTTTGTTTGGTTTAATAAAATTGGTTTATCAAGATTTTCTTGTTCAAAACGTATTAGGATATAATTTGCAAAGTGCAAAGGGGCCCCCAGATTTCGACGGCCTAAGGGTCTCTACGTGGGCTAATCCGGCACTTGTCGACGATAAAAGAAATTAAATTTTCATAAAAGTAGTAAGCAAACAGATGACAAATTCAAATTGAAGTAAGAATAAGAATTGACTGGTACCTGGCTTAGAATCGGAATAGGATCTGCCTAGAATTACAATGTATTTTTTCATTGCGATGTGAATGCGATAAAACACACCATCAGGCTCTAAACTGGATATTGGGCAGTTTTCTAGAAAGGCTGCCCAGTGTCCAAAAGTTTCTCTATTTTCAGAAAAAAAAAATCGATCCTTCTCACAAATGGCAAAAAGCCGATTTTTTTGTACCGGTTTTTGCAAATGTTGAAACTTTTTACAAATAACTTAATGTACCATATGCTTATCCAAACAGCTAGATGGCGCCACAGTAATAGCAGCCAGCATCCCTTGATTATCTATTTTCAGAGCAGGAGTGTGTACAGCGGCGGATTATAGGAGAATCGATGCTAATCCTATATCCTTTAGATTTATTCAGCAGTTTTCCAATTACACTGACATTAGCCATTTAAAAATAAAAATACCACGGCTCCCTCAAGACCATTAATTTTCAACATTTTTCCCCACGTCCAGTCAACACGAAACTACTCTTGCACACCCATAAATTAACCAAGACCCAAATAAGAAGTAATTACCAGAAGAAGAGAAACAGAAAATCTAAGAAAAGTTAAGCAAGAAACCCAGCTTGTGCATTGTGAATTTTTATGTTTCATCGGTCATTGGAACGGCACGTTAACCGATGGGATTCTTAGGTTGGTCACCCATCCAATTACTGACGCTGCTTAACTCCTGTGTTCTAATGCAGTGCAAACGAAAGGTTGGGTTGGAAGGTTGTGGTTGGGTTTACAAGAAAGTTAGTCCACACGGTCAAGGCAGAGGTGTTGCTATGGGAAACACAATAGTCGCATCAAAGCCTGCCTAAAGATGATACTGGCTGGTACTGGCAGTAATATTCACTTGATTAGTGACTATTTTTCAGAGAATTACTAAAGATTTCAGGGATTTGCTATGGATTTGAAGATTCAGTGTTGTTAGGTGGATTTCTTGAAAGGTTTTGCTTGATTTGTAGGATTTCTGCAATTTTATAAATTTCGATATCCAAAATCTTGGCCCGTACGAGATTTCCAGCATTGGCTACCCCCTTGTTTAGGGACGATTTCCAGGTCCGTACGGTTTAGTTTCGTTTAGTTTTTTTTTAGTTTGCTAATAAATTTATAGAGGGTGCGTGTGGTCTGCTAGTGAAAGCTAAAAGTTGTTAGATGAAGCTGTTAGTTGAAGCGCTCTTGTCTAATGCAGTGAAGCCCACAAAATTGTTTTGCTGCAGTTTTAAGGGGCAGAAATTTTCAATCTGGAATAACTAATTAAATAAATAACCAATGACTACAAATTTCACCTGGAATAATGTTTATCATCAAAGCCAAAATTGTGCACTTTTGGATTTGTCACGTGATATCAGTTCCGCCAATCATGTCCGTAATTGCGAAAACACAAAAGAGGACAAATGCAAAATCACAAAATCAAGCAAAAGATATTTTTTGCAATCTTGGCAAGCAATTCTGAGACTTGTCAAACACAAAACAAGATGGAGGTGGCCAAGCTCGATCTGAATGTCCACATCAAGAAACAACTACAGAAGACTCAGTAAAACTTGTAAATGTGGAAATGTTGTTTATGATAATTAATTTTAAAATTTTCTCTTCATCCTACAAATTGTAAACACTTTCTTCTCTGTATCACGTTTTACTGTTGATTGGGTCATGTGACTATCTCAAGAATCTTTGAATCACGCAAAACTGATTGGATTTAGTGATTAATACAAAAATGATAAAATTACAGAATCGTACATTTAATGAAACCCCTTATTGATTTCTGTCCCACAAGTTCTTGCAGGGATGTGGTTGTCATAGCGACTTTTCCCGCCACAGCTAAGCTTTCGACAAAAAGAATTCTCCTCTGCTTATTCCTAGTAAATGTCCTCCTCTCCCTCGATCAGGCACAAACGCCATCCCATTCCCGAGAAGAGAATTGGTCGATCTTTTAACCGGTAAACTCATCAGTGCCCCCTTCCTTGCCTCCACAAATCCACTTAAACGTCGCGAAAAATAAAATAACAGCAGACAGCACACCATCAACTAACGCTGGTCTGGGTGCATGCACTCGGATTAAGGTTTCTTTTGTGTCAACTTAATGGTCCGATAAGTGCCGTGGTTGCAAATCAAGTGGCTAAGGCGAACAATCGTTTCAAACTAGACAGAAATTTAATGGAAAAGCAAATTTCATCTTAATAAAAGTCATATTTTTTTTATTCGATACCATATACAAGTACACCATCTAGCAACATCGTTTTCAACAAGAATTGTTCGGTGGTAATTTTCGCGCACTTGTTGTCCACTTTAAAAGGATTTCGGTGATTTGTTACCGAGGCCAACGACATGCCGTTTGTTAAAGATGCAGTTTTATGAACGCTATCAGCGGATAAAGAGTAAAGACAACGTGTAAAATACAAGCTGTTAAATGCATGCTCGTGCTAAAAGCTCGGTTATAGTCTATGGAGTAGATAAACAAGTGAAATTAATAAACAACTGAAACATTCGAGTGGAAAATGAGTCGATACTGGCGTGCTTGGGCTTGCAGTGGAAAGCGAAGCGAGAGGCGCACATAATCCCACGGTAGGAATAGGAACTCGAATAAAAGAACACGAGAACACGAAGATAGGCGATACCACAAACAGCGCACACATTTACAACAAAAGATTCAAAAGTGTTCACTAATTGCAACAAAAAATCTTTCGTTCCTGGTGTAAACTGCATACAATACTGTAATGACCCAAAAAATAATTCATAGTTTACATATTTCTTTGTCAAACACGACATTAAAATTAATTCTCTATTTTTGGGAGTACCGTTGTCTCAAGACATAATTCAGTGATTTGAATGACATTACACTAGAAAAAAAATAGGTGTCAAAAGGTTTAAGCTTACATTTTTATACATGTAAAATGCTTGTCCCTATTTAGACACCTTAAGGTGTAATAAACATGGAGGTGTAAACATTACGGGTAGCTGACAGGGGTTCGAATTCAATTGGGTCGAATTTCCCAAAATGTAATTTTGTATTTTTTACAATTGGTT
>JAQIXU010001486.1:0-17065 GCA_034701245.1 Strigamia transsilvanica | reverse complement strand
ATTTTTTCTCCGGGGCCCCTAGAACCCAGGGGCCCCGGGTATTTTCCCCGTCAACCCCCCCCCTCTTGTCGGGCCTGGGCCGACCAACCAAGTAAATCATTTACAAAAATTCGTTAAAACAAAAATTCGTTAAAACAAAAATTCGTTATAACAAAAATTCGTTATAACGCGGTTCGTTATAACAAGTTTCGATCAAATTGGACCAATTGATCTCGTTAAAAGTGGTTTCATTGCAAAGATGTTACTTGCAACAACTTCTTGATTGTTTTCAATTATTTCACAATTTCACACACACTGGTCAATTGAATTGTTATAGAGCACTTCTAAGGGCGATTTTGTTGTAGTCCTGGGTGGGTCAGGTGGTAGAGTACCCATCTGGCAATTGGGAGGTACCGGGTTCGAACCCTGGCCTGGGACTTCACACTAAATTGTTTTTTCAGATCATTGGTAGGATATAATCAATGACGTGTTTGTGATAGGAGATTTGGTAAAAGGCAGTTTTCTCGGTCTCTAAAGGTGAATTTCACTGAGGGGTAGTGCTTAGCATCGTAAACACAAAGCCCCTTGGGTTCCTCTTAAGGTGGAAACATCTTGGATGGCTGATTAAGCTGTCTGAGTAACCATTTCAAATATCACAGCAGCCACTATCATTTCATTCTTGTATTATTCCATACTTGTATCATTATCATCTGTGTATTATTCCATACTTGTATCATTATCATCTGTGTATTATTTCATACTTGTATCCTTATCATCTGTGTATTATTTCATTCTTGTATCATCTTTTAATTTATTTTTAACACGTCTTTCTTTTAAAATAAACTTTTCAAATTTTCGTCCGGATAGGACATCAACGTGACAATCTCGAGACCCATTTTGAGGCGCAGAGGTACAGAAACTCTACCAACTGAACTACCCAGAACTTAAACAACGCAGTGAATAACCAAACTGATAAAAAAAACATAAATAAAGAAATAAATCTTGAAATTTAAAATTAAAAAACAAAAGAAAAAAATGTACTTTTACTTTTTAAATAAAACAAGTATGAATAAATCTGCAGGATGTAAAGCATTACTTTTTTTTTTTCCTTCAAATATAACCTCAAAACATTAATTTATCTGACTAATGAACCAATTAAATAAACCTTTCTCATTAAAACCAAAATAACAAATCAAAATAATCCATTACTCGCGTGACACACCAACATAGACGGATCTACATGTCCCCCAAACCAAACACCGACCTAAACAAGTGAATAATTGGGTGTGGCCTTCACGGACCTTCACAAATTCACAACTAACCCTACCGCAAGGTCAGCCGATATAACCGAAAGCAAAAAACCATTCCCCAACTCCCCCTATTATTTCCCTAAGAACTGAGGGCCGGCGCGAACGGTCAGGGCCACACATGTCCACCAATGTCGCCCACCATTCGACCGCCTTGAGCCCTTCTTCTCCAATGGCTGCCCCGCTCATTTCAGGGTCAGAGTTCAGTATAAATAACTCTCATTTCACTCTCCAAACATCAGTTTGCAAACCCAAACAAAACATGTTGCACGTAAGTTTTAATATCTCATAATAAATTGCAATTTTTCAATCGAAAAAATCGCAACTTTCAGATCGTCCTCATCGCTGTTATCTCGACGGCTTTTGCCGCACCAACTCCCGGCTTCCTGGGCGCACCCGCCGTTGCTCACTACAGCGTGCCCGGTGTTGCCGAGGTGCACGGCGTCGCCGCCGTACCAACTTCCGTCGTCCACAACGGAGTTAACGACCGCGAAAGCTTCCGTGCTCAAGACGTAAGTGCCGCAGTTTAATCAATCACAAAAATAATGAAATTGCGTTTTATTTTCTTAGGGTTTTGGCAATTACGCAGCGGGCTATTCCGTGAGCGACTCCCTGACCGGTGACTTCAAATCCGCGCACGAACAAGGCATCGGGGACGCCAAAGTCGGTTTCTATTCCCACTTGGGACCCGACGGTGTCGAACGTCGCACGGACTACGTCGCCGACGCCTTCGGTACTCGCCAAGTGACATCAACCGGTGGCGCCGTCGCCGTCGCCCCAGCACCGGCTGTTGCCAGTTACGCCGCTCCAGTTGCTGCAGCGCCAGCTCTTGCCAGTTACGCCGCACCGGTTGCTGCAGCGCCAGCTGTTGCCAGTTACGCCGCACCGATTGCTGCAGCACCAGTTGCTGCTTACGCCGCACCGGTTGCCGCCGCACCGGTCGCTCATGCTGCTGCAACTTCTTACGAAGCGCCGGTTGAAGTAGCACCGGCAGTCGTTGCTGCACCCGCAGTTGGATTAGGTTACGCCGGTTACGCTGATCACGCCGGTTACGCTGGTCACGCCGGTTACGCTGGTCACGCCGGTTACGCCGGTTATGCCGGTTACGCCGGTTACGCCGCACCGGCCGTTGCTGCCGCACCAGTTGCTGCTTACGCCGCACCGGCCGTTGCTGCCGCTCCAGTCGCTCACGCCGCCGCAGCCTCTTACGAAGCTCCGGCCGTCGTTGCACCCGCAGTTGGTGTCGGCTATGCCGCTGGAGCCGCGCTGGGTGTTGGCTACTCTGGTCTTGGGTATGCGGCACCGGCCGTTTCTGCCGGTTACGGGTATGCGGCACCGGCTGTAGCTGCTGGTTACGGGTATGCAGCACCAGCGTCGTACGCTCACACGGTTATTGCTGGCCATGGATACGGACATGGTTATGGCGCTGCGCTTGGTTACGGTGCAATTCACCACAAAATCCACTAATTCGTAATAAAATCAATTGAAATGAAGAATGCAAGTTTATTTATGTGTGTATTGGATTCTGATTTGGTTAATAAAACCAAGTTTTGACATCTATTTACGTTTTTTATGAATAATTTTCGTCCATTTTTTTGTTCATTTAGTCGAACAGGATTTTATGGAAATAAAAGAAACGTTTATTAGAGCAAATGTGTTTTCGCTGTTTTCTCCTTGACTTGGATTATATTTTTGACAGCTCAATGGTATTTCCCCATAACTTGAAAATAAAAATTCAAAAATTTATGTTTTATGTGTTTTTTTTTTTTTTAATCAACAAATTTTTATTACAACATAAAAACTCGAAAGCCGTCTGCATTGCACACGCTTTCAGTCGATAACAAACTTGAATCAAAATTAATACAAATTTTTTTTCTTGTTAATTTCTTGAAATATTCAAGCCACATTTTTCCTTTTTCTTACGATCGCCAACTCACGACTAAAATCTAACGACTCAAATTGTTTATCTCATAAACATCGCATAAATAATAAAAAATAACAAAAAAATAATACTTCTTTACATATACACTACAATTTGATCATCCAATAAATTAATTTCAACAATTCCCACACGTATTGTTTCGTCTATTCACAATCTACAAACAAAAATATTAAAAAACTTTCTTAAAATAAAACAAAAATCATTTCATTTTTTCGTTTCGCACAAATTTTAACTCATTTCAGGCGACCGTGAATCAAATCGAGTCAAAGTTGCTTGGGTCATCAAAACCGTCCCTTCGGAGTCCGACACATTGCCGGGACTGATCGTCCACGAATCGTTGTTTGCGGTGATTAAAAAGTGATTGGATGTTTCGTTTAAAAATACTTCGTTTGTCTTGTTGGCGAGCGAAACGGTTTGAATCGTTTCGTTCGTTTGGTTTTGGGTTTTGTCGGTCGCGTCGCTGCCGCACGATTGGCAGTCGGAGTTGTCGCCTTTGCACTTGCACGGGTTGCACTTGCAAATGTTTGATTCGAACACCGATGCGACGACAATGTCGATCGGTGTTTGTGACGTTTGGTTTTTGGTCGTGGTTGACGGGTCTTCCGAGTCGGAACAGTCTGTGTTTGATTCTAGTTTGATGGCACTGTTTAGTAGTATTTGTTGGTCCGATGTGATCGGAGTTGGAGTTAATGGGATGAAAGTTGTATACGCTGCAAATGGAAAGCACAGTTATTTGTTGTTTGGATTTTTTGTTAAAAATGCAATTTTTTGAGCGAAAAATTGAATTTTTCGATTTTTATAAACAAAATATTAAATTTTTCGATTTTTATAAGCAAAATATTGAATTTTTCGATTTTTATAAGCAAAATATTGAATTTTTCGATTTTTTTAAGCAAAATATTGAATTTTTCGATTTTTTTAAGAAAAATATTGAATTTTTCGATTTTTTAAGCAAAAAATTGAATTATTCGATTTTTTAAGCAGAAAATTGAATTTTTAAAGCGAGAAATTGAATTTTTTTTATTTTTCCAAGGGAAAAATTGAATTTTTTGATTTTTTTTAAGCGAAAAATTGAATTTTTTAATATTTTTCAAGCGAAAAATTAAATTTTTTTGATTTTTTACGCGAAAAATTGAGTTTTTTAATTTTTTTCATGCGAAAAATTGAATTTTTTGATTTTTTCAAGCGAAAAATCCAATTATTCAAGCAAAAACCACAATCATAATCAATCGACTCTAAATAACCACCTTCAACTTGTTCCGAAGGCACAGTGTTGGCAATGTTAATGGCAGTCAGAGGAACACTGATCATTTGACCGTCCGTTCCGGTTATTACAGCTGAATTCTCCCTCTCACCGATCTCAGACACCGTTATCACATGCCTCTCATCATCCGAAAAAGGTGTCGTATCCGTCTCCCCGCACATCGAAGCGAGCAGCACCTGAGCATTAGACGCCACACCATCACCCAACTACAAAAATCCAATTCCAAAATCAACAAAAACACAAATCCACACCAACAAACATCAACCAATCGCTCCTTACCATCTCGATCGATTCGCCCTGATCCTGCGAATTTTCGTGCGTGTAAAAATTCTGCGAATTATCATCCGAATCCTAAAAAAAATCGCAAAAATCACAACCAAATCTCCCAACAAATCCAAATCAATTTTTACTCTTCCGTGTTTCTTCATGTGCGATTTCAAACTGTGCTGCGTCGTAAACGCTTTCTTACAATCGTCTTGGTGACACGAATACGGTTTTTCGCCCGTGTGCGTCCTCGTGTGCGTCTTCAAGTGATGACTCGCCGTGAACGCCTTCCCACACCCGTTTTTCTCGCACCTAAAACCCCAAAAAACAATAAATCCGAGCTCAAAAACACCAAAAACCAACAAATCCGACAATACTTGTACGGTTTTTCGCCCGTGTGCGTGCGAACATGTTTCCTTAAGTCACTGAGCGTCGTAAAAAACTTAAAACAACCTTCTTGATCACAATTGAATGTATTTCCCGAATGAATTCTCTGATGCGCCTTCAACCGATACAGCGTATTGTACGCTTTCTCGCAGCCCAGCTCCCGACATTCGAACGGTTTCTCTTTCGTGTGCACCCTAACGTGAATCCGTAAACTATACGACGTTAAAAACGCCTTCCCGCATCCTTCCTGCTCGCAAACGAACGTATATTCACCTAAAAAGAAACAAAAAATGAATAAAAAATCGAAAAAAACACAAATTTTTCCCACAAACTTCACCAGTATGTGTCTTTTGATGTGTTTTTAAGTTACCAGCAGTACTGTAACTTCGTTTACAACCTTCGTAATCGCATCTAAACCGTTTCACTTCTCTCTGCCTCGTCTCCGGGTTGTGACTTTCGATCGTGAGCGTCGCGTGCGAAGGATTTAACGGCATTTGGCTCTTCCCCGGGTTGAACTGCACGTAGATCTGGTCCGCGGACGATATGGTGTGCTGAACATATCTGAAAAACGAATAAATTGAGTGAAAATTCCATTTTTTCGTCGCGTTTTTCTCTACCCGGAATTCTCGTCTTGTTCTTCGGTGTCGACAGTTCCGGCGTTGGAATGGCCCATGTCTTCCGAATCGAGCTCGATGTAGACGTTGGTTTGGTCGTATACTTTGCGGAAACTCGTGTCGTCGAAGCTGTCGTCCAAGCAGTCTTGGAACGTGAGTGTATGCGGGGAAGGATGACAATGATCTCGTTCATCTTCTTCTCCGTTGAAATCTATGGGAGTCGCCATTTGACTGACGGATGGATGATTTTTTGACCTTCGAGAGGCGATTGCGCGGGCTAATGGGTGGAAATGTTTGTGGAAAACATTCTGCTTGTTGCTGCGGTTGTGTTTTCGTGGTTTTAGAGCGATTTGGTTGACACGAATGTCTGAAAATTGGACAAACGTGGTCAAAATTAAAGGGACTGTGGAGTGGAAGAGGTGTGAGGAGTGGAGTAAGTGGTCGAGTTTTTGGAAATATTTTTGTTTTTTCGTTTGGTTTTTGGTTTGTGGGTTTGTTTTAATTTTTTTTTGCTTTTTTTGCGGGGGAATTGAATTGTGGGTTTGTTTTGAAGGGTTTGATTCGGATGGGGTTTCGTTTGGATTTAAGAAGCGGTTGTGCGTGGCTGGTTTTGTGACGCAGTTCCGGTAAGAGGGGTTATGGGATTTCCTTTCTAACAAGTTACCGGATTTCTCCAATATGGTGAGTTGTTCTTGTCATCGTGTGTGAAATAAAATCCGGATCCATCCGATTGATTTTACACTCGAAATTAACTTTACAACTGCTATCCTACAATTTAACAATTCGTGTTTTGAAATCTGGCTTAAAAATAGTGTAAACATAAGTATAATCGAGCGCATCTGCAGTTAGGCCCGAAATGCCATTTTTCAACACGTTGGCGCCTTGCTTTTAATTTCCACCTTTTTATTATTTCAAATAGGCGCGAGGGCCGAAGAAGCATCTCAAACGTTTAAACGCACCGAAATCATGGATATTGGACAAACTTTCTGGTGTTTTTGTAAGTAGATTTTCACCAATCGACGAAAAACAAAACATTCTAATTAAATTTTTGCAATTTGTTTAGGCGCCGCGACCCAGCACTGGCCCGCACAAACTGAGGGAATCTCTTCCTCTTATCATTTTCCTTCGTGATCGTTTGCGCTATGCATTGACCGGTAGTGAAGTCACCAAAATCCTGATGCAGCGACTGATCAAAGTCGACGGAAAAGTGCGCACGGATAATAATTTCCCCGCCGGATTCATGGGTATTTAAAAAAATTAAAAAATTAAAAATTTTTGGTTTAAAAAATTCATTTTTTAGACGTAATTACCATTGAAAAAACCGGCGAATTCTTCCGGTTGTTGTACGACGTTAAAGGCAGATTTACAGTACACAGAATCACAGCGGAAGAAGCGAAAGTACGAAAAATGCCCCAAAAAAATCGAAATAATTGAAAAATAATTTGTAAATTTGTATTTTTTTTAGTACAAATTGTGCAAAGTGAAGAAAGTTCAGGTCGGGCCTAAAGGAATCCCGTTTTTGGTGACGCACGACGGTCGCACGATTCGCTACCCCGACCCCAACATCAAAGTGAACGACAGCGTGCAGGTGGACATCGCGTCTGGAAAAATCACCGATTACATCAAATTCGAGACAGGTAAAAAATGAAAATTTGATTTCGAAATATCGAATATCGATGCAAACGGCTCTTCGAAGACCTTGGGAACGATTTCCAAGTCCCCGAGGTTCAAAATGACGCCGAGAGAAAGAGATTTTTGGATTTGGTCGCTGGTTAGACGCAAATTTTACTAGTTAATCAGTATCTACCCACCAAAAATACAAAAAAAAAATTAAAATCTTAAAAAATTTTAAAAATTTAAATTAAAAAATGAAATTTGAACTCTAGGGAATTTGTGTTTCATCACCGGAGGTCGCAATTTAGGGCGCGTGGGCACCATAACGAACCGGGAACGCCATCCTGGTTCATTCGACATCGTGCACGTTAAAGACTCGGTCGGACATTCGTTCGCTACGCGGTAAAAAAACAAGAAAAAAACAAGTGAAATGACAAAAATAACTCAAAAATAAAATTTAAGGTTGAACAACATTTTCCTGATCGGAAAAAGTACGAAACCGTACATTTCCCTGCCGCGTTCCAAGGGTGTCAAACTTAGCATCGCCGAAGAACGAGACAAGCGATTGGCCGCTAAAGCTGCACATTAAGAATGTCTATTGTTTACGATTTAAAATAAATAAAAAATCAACACAAAAACGCATTGTTAATTTGATTTTGTCATATAA
The DNA here is from genome assembly GCA_034701245.1 of Strigamia transsilvanica. Taxonomy (NCBI): domain Eukaryota; kingdom Metazoa; phylum Arthropoda; class Chilopoda; order Geophilomorpha; family Linotaeniidae; genus Strigamia; species Strigamia transsilvanica. Next base: position 9,027 of record JAQIXU010001486.1, on the reverse strand, counting down.
TTTGTTTATTTACACTAGAAAAAAAGCACTTAATATATTTTTACAACGTATCACAGCGTCATTGTGTAATTTATACACATTTTACACGCAAAACAGTTCCAATTCGTTGTCCTGTAGCTGTAAATGCGGCAAATCCTTGACTTTGTGCACTCCGAATTGCACGAGTAGAAGCAGCAGACGTTCGTCATCCGGGTTCTTAGAATCGTCGACATCGTCCAGAGATTCGTGGCGATTCGAGAGGATTTTCGCGATGAAGTCGGCCAATTCGTCCGGTAAATTGAAGTCGTTTTGCTGCAAACGGCTGGCGATGTGTGAATGCTTGCACGTCTCTTGAAATGCGCGATTTTCAGGTGCGAAATTGTTTGTTGGATGGTTTGTTGGCGCTGGAGACGGAGCCGTATGAGGGATAGACAGTTGGCGGGTTTGCAAACTTTGGACACTTTGAGCAGTTTTGCTCGGCATTTGGCACGTATCTTGAGATGTTGGTATCATTTTGGCGAAATGTTCGAGAGAATGGTGTCGCACAACCGTTGAAACTGCTGGTTGGAACCGCGTGCTGCACTTTGCTTGCTTCGAGTTGTCAATGCTGACGTTAGGCGTGACACACGGCGCGAACAACGTGGATGGAGTGATTCAGCGACTACTTGGGGAAATTCAGTTGCGGCATCACATGGCTGATTCACGCGCGAGTTTGGTGTGTCGTGTCTTGTTTATCGACTTAAGGGGTTTGGAATTCAGGTAGGGACAATAGGGAATTGGTGTCACGGGGTTCAATGGAATTCGGCGAATTTTCTAAGGTAAGAATAGATTTTGTGCATTAATTACAAAAAATATTTTTTTTCCTTTAATTTTTATATTTTGATTTTTAAATTTAGTAAATAAAATTTTTTTTTATTCTAAATTTGTGTTATTTTGAATGTTTTTTTTTTTATTTTTTAAAAATATTTTTGTTTTTGAATGATGCGGGAGAGTTGTTCTGGTTTTAGTCTTCTCGGATTTCTATCGCCTGGATGATTTTGAAATTGTATCAACAAAAATAAAAATTAAATCTTTTTCGAGATTTCCTCATTATTATTACTAAATATAAAAATATAAATAAATTGTAGTTATTGAATTTTAATTTATTCTATTGACAATCGATATGATTGAGGTTCAAGAGTCCAGCGCTTATATCTTGACGCTAAATTCGAACTGCGCATTCCATTCTGCGCAGACGATTTTCTAATTCCAGTTCAGCAAGATTACGCTTAATATTCAGCCATTAATGCTAAACAAATGAAAGAAAACAACTATATTTTAGTACCGTGCCATAAATTACCAGTATATTGTTGTTTATTTACATTATTTCGCAATTTTAAGCCTAATATTAAAACTGGAATTAAAAAATCATCTGCGCAGAATGGGATGCGCAGTTCAAATTTAGCATCAAGATACCGGGTGCGAACTCTAGACGGCGCATAGCACTCTAAAAAAATCGATTCTAACCGATTCTTTCCATTTAGCATTGCGTTGGTCTAAAATCGAATACAAAATCGCAACACCTGAAAATCATCGATACATCGACCGTTTTATAAATTTATTCATCTGTGTGTTGCTGCGGTGGTTTATGACAATTATTTGAATTATTTTCCAATCTAATAATGACCGACGACATAATGTACATGGGCAAGTTAGAAGCGATCAAAGATATACGGTAAGCAACTCGCGAAAATTGAATCGGAACGATCCTAACGGCTTTTCTTTAGGGGTAAAACCATGCAACTGGAAAAACTAAAAGTCCGACTGCGACAAGAAGTCGAGGTGACCGAAAACGAGGAGAGATGTTTGTCCGAATACAAACAGGAAATGGAATTACTCCTCCAAGAGAAAATGGCGCACGTCGAGGAACTACGACAGATTCACGCCGACATCAATTTGGTAAACAAAAAACGGAAAAAAAATCGAAGAAAATCGGAAAAAAATCGAAAAAATGTAAATAATAATTTTTTTTATTGATTTTAGATGGAGAGTATCATCAAGCAAGCTGAAGACGATAGAAACAAGTCGTTGGACAGCGCCAAGCGGATCCACGACGAATACAAGCCGCTCAAAGATCTAATCGATAAATTGCGATACGAAATCGGTTTGAATCGATTGCCGGAATTGCACGAAGAAACCACCAACATCACACCGGAGTAAAAAAAACATTTGAACCCTGATCTAAACGATTTTTAATCAATTTTTTTGTTTTTATTTCAGTTATTTCGAGCGACCGAAGAGCGAGTGGCAAAGCGAGGCACCGGAAGCTGCGATTCCGCCCACTCTGTCGGTGGCCTCGGTGGCTGCCCCAGTCCAAGTGGCCAGAAACAAAAATGAGCGTCCTCAGACGACGACTTTCAGGCAACAACCGCCGCCGATGAAGGCAAATCAAACCAGAATTCCCTCAAACGAAATATTTAAAACAAAAAATTCTTTCTTTCATTTATTTTCAGTCGTGCTTGTCGTGCCATCAACAAATCCACCGCAACGCGCCCATTTGTCCGCTCTGCAAGGCAAAAAGTCGCTCGCGGAACCCGAAGAAACCCAAAAGAAAGGTCGACGAATAAAATTTCAAAAAAAAAATCTTCTCATTGGTCAAGAAAAAATTCAATTCCTCCATTTTCCTCTGTGACGTCACGTGACAATCCATTTTTCCGTATAGTCTTTGTATAACATTTCATTCCCGTCATGTAACGAAAACAAAACAAATCAATTAAACAATTACACAATAAACACTGTTGATTGGTGCGTACAAATCACGTGACAAAACAAATCAACTTTTCAGACATGTCGTCGTGAAAAATTCGCACAAAACTGCAAATGGTACGTAAAACAAAACCCCAAAAAACCAAATTTTAATCGATTTCTCTAAGTGATTGACAGTTTGAATATTTGCGGACGCAACTATGGCCTCGTCGTCCAAAGCCCCGGCCATCGGCATCGATTTAGGCACGACGTACTCGTGCGTGGCCGTCTTCCAGCACGGCAAAGTGGAAATCATCGCCAACGACCAAGGCAACCGCACGACGCCCAGCTACGTCGCCTTCACGGACACCGAGCGTCTGATCGGCGAGGCCGCCAAGAACCAAATGTCCATGAACCCCGAGAACACCGTCTTCGACGCGAAACGCCTCATCGGACGCAAATTCGACGAGAAACAAGTGCGCAGCGACATGAAACAGTGGCCGTTCCAAGTGGTCAACGTCGGCGGGAAACCGATGGTCAAGGTGAAGTACAAAAACGAGGAGAAGACATTCACCCCCGAGGAAATCAGCTCGATGGTCCTGGTCAAGATGCGCGAGACGGCCGAAGCGTACCTCGGCGTCAAGGTCCGCGACGCGGTGGTCACGGTGCCGGCGTACTTCAACGACTCGCAGCGCCAGGCGACCAAAGACGCGGGCGCCATCGCCGGACTCAACGTCATCCGCATCATCAACGAACCGACCGCGGCAGCGCTGGCCTACGGACTGGACAAGAACTTGAAGGGCGAGAAGACCGTCTTGATCTTCGATTTGGGCGGGGGGACGTTCGACGTGTCCATCTTGACCATCGACGAGGGCGCCATGTTCGAGGTGCAGGCGACGGCCGGCGACACGCACTTGGGCGGCGAGGACTTCGACAACCGGATGGTGTCGCACTTCGCCGACGAGTTTCGGCGGAAGTACAAGAAGGATTTGGCCGGGAACCCGCGCGCGTTGCGGCGCCTGCGCACGGCGTGCGAGCGCGCCAAGCGCATCTTGTCGAGCAGCACCGAAGCGTCGATCGAACTGGACGCGCTGATGGACGGCGTCGATTTTTATTCGAAGATGTCGAGGGCGCGATTCGAGGAACTCTGCATCGACCTGTTTAAGTCGACGCTGGGGCCGGTGGAGCGCGCGCTGACCGACGCCAAGCTCAAGAAGGGGAACGTGAACGAGGTGGTGTTGGTCGGCGGGTCGACGCGCATTCCTCGCGTGCAGAAGCTGCTGCAGGAGTTCTTCGACGGGAAAGAGTTGAACATGAGTATTAATCCGGACGAGGCGGTGGCGTTCGGTGCGGCGGTGCAGGCGGCGATTATTTCCGGTGATAAGAGCGAGAATATCCAGGACGTTTTGCTCGTGGACGTTGCGCCGTTGTCGCTCGGGATCGAGACGGCCGGCGGGATAATGACGAAGTTGGTGGAGCGGAACACGCGCATTCCGTTTAGGACGTCCAACATGTTCACGACGTACGCGGATAACCAGCCGGGCGTCACGGTGCAGGTGTGTAAGCAGTGGAGGTACATCTCGCGGTCCACGAGATGTTGATTTGTTGTTTGTTTTGTAGGTGTACGAGGGCGAGCGCACGATGACGAGCAACAACAACTTGCTCGGTCGGTTCGAGTTGATGGGAATTCCGCCGGCGCCGCGCGGGATCCCGCAGATCGAAGTCTCGTTCGACATCGACGCGAACGGGATTCTGAACGTGGCCGCGACCGAGACGAGTTCGGGTCGCTCGAGTAAAATCGTCATCACGAACGATAAGGGGCGCTTGTCCCGGAACGAGATCGACCGAATGGTCAAGGACGCCGAGCGGTACCGGCTGGACGACGAGGTGCAGAAACATCGGATCGAGGCGCGCAATTTGCTCGAGACGTATATTTACGGCGTCACGCAGACGATGCAGGAGTCCCGGAGCCGGATTCCGGAAAATGATCGCCAGACGGCGCGCCGGGTGTGCGACGAAACGCTGCGGTGGCTGGACAAACACATGGACGCGAGTAAAGACGAATACGATCGTAAATTCCAGGAAGTTCAGGATGTTTTGTCGCCGATTGTCACTCGATTGATCACGTCGTCGTACAGCGCGCCCGGGAGCAGTGCTGGCCGCGCGCCGCCTCCGTACAGCGGCCAGCGCACTGATACGTCACAAGATGGCGGCCCTACTATAGAAGAATTAGAGTGAATTGGATTTTGGGAATGAAATGAATGAAATGAATGGAAATAAATGAATAAAACTGATGCGTGTTTTGTTTTATTTTACAATTTTTATTTAATTTTGTTTCGTTTTTTAATCGTTGTGGGTCGTTTTTGAGTTTGGGATGAAGAGGCGCCGTCTGTCGAGGAACGAGGCCGCCATGTGCGATTCTCTCGGGAAGCGATTTTCGATGACTTTGTCGAGGAATCGGCTCAGTTTGACGGCATTGCTGGAGCCCGGTGCGAGCGCTTTGGGTTGCTGGCAATTTAAGTGTATTTCGTCGGCGCCGCACTCCTCGGCGAACGGCGACGAGCGCACAGCCGCGCCGACGTTAGATCGCACTTCCTGCGCTAGATCCTGTTTGGTGCCGACCACTAAGATCGGGATCTGGCTCTCGACGAATTGTTCCGGATCGTATTCGTACGAACTAAAGAGAAATAAATGATAAAATTGAATTTTTTTTCGATGTTTTTATTGGTAAATTATCACTCGTATTTTGATTTGCCGTTGCTTTTTTTATTCAGGATTTCCGCCAGCCATTTTCGGAGGTTTTGCTGCGACTTCCGGTTGGTCAAGTCGTGCACGAGCAGAATTCCGTGCACCAAATTGTAGAAAATTGATCTGCTATTTCGGTGGCTGTTGGACCCACCGACGTCCCACATTTCGACGAAATAATTCTTTTCCATCGGGGTCCCTTCCTTGTATTCGTGGAGCTGAATAAAATACAAAAATCTTAATATACGGTATCGTAGAATGCCTTCATCATTGCATCTTTTACTTTGACTTCTACGGAGCACCCGATGGTCCACGACGGATTTGTTATGTGCTCGCCGTAGCACATCAAGTGAACGAGAGATGATTTACCAACTCCTATTGAAAAGAAATAATCAAATGAGATTTGTTATTGTTTGATTGATATTTCTAGTTTACCTGAATCGCCTACGACTAGGATTTTTACTTTGTCGATTGATGAGGAAGACATGGTTTAATTACAGTTAGTTCTTGGCTTGCTTTGGTGTGCAGGTTTATGCACACGTAATCACGTGCACTTGTTTACATCGTAAGCGCCGTTAGGATTAGTTTGCGTGTTTGCCGTCAGATGTAGAAAGATTCAACCGATGCGGTCTAAGAGAGGTGATTTGATTCGCTATGGGAGTGCAGTTTTAACCAATCAAATTCCTCGATTGTTTCTTGGGTTTAAATTTTGAATTTGAGGTAGTGAAGTGAAGTGCACGACGAATTATTTGTGCTTCATCGCGTTTTTAGGCACGGTACGTTGTTTGTGTAAATTGTATGTTTATTTTGCTGACATTGAGTTTCTTTTCAGGGATTGTTCTATAGATGAAATCGGAGCTGATAGGTTCGCGTGAGAGAAAGGAATGAACTTATCAGGTGACGCAGATTGGCGCCAAGTAGAATTTCAATCAGAATTAATGAATATTTTATTGTTTTCAGAAAAGTAGGATGCAATGTGACAGTTTGGAGATCTCTTCCTGATCAAGACAAGACAAGACAACACAAGGTACGTCACATGACACCATATTTATTTTGCCCCAATAAGACTAATGTTTTCTTATGTCCACTACAAGTCCTTTATTTTACATGGAAGCTACATTGAAAAGTTTTAATGGTGAAAAACATTTAAGTCCAATATATTTGTTTCTTAAGTTCAGGACACACCTTTGAAAAACAAAGAAAAATTAGTAAATGTTAGAATACATTTAAAAGAAATAGCAAACCCCATTTGCCAGCTTCTCAATGCCACAAAAGATGATGTCCTGTAAACAAAAGGAGACATTAGAGTGTGCGTGTAAATTTACCGTGTAAAGTGTGTTGAGATAGTGTACATTGTTTATTTTGGACAAAGATTGATTAGGTTTGTGTATTGACAGTTCTGTCCAGTCTGGATTATTCTACTGGTGGTTTTTAACCTTTCCAGAGTCCAGCAACCCTTAGATTCTCATGGTAATTTCTCGTAGTGTTAGTAATAGTAAGCATAGTAGGCGTACTAGGCTACTGCAGATGTCATTTAATGTTATGAACAAAAAAAAACTTGTGGTACGCGTACTGGTACGTGATAAATGGATTTTGAATGGGATTTTTGATATTTTGTGGAAGAAATTGATTTTTTTGAGGAGATTTTGACTATTTTTTGGATTTTTGGTGTTTGATTTTGTTATTTTTGAAGAGAATTTTGATATTTTACTAGAGTTTTTAATTTTTCAGGGGAAATCTTTCATTTTTTGAATGGAATTTTGGTTTAATTTGTCGAAATTTTGATATTTTTGGGAAAAATGTTTAATTTTTATAGATATTTGGGGTTGGATTTTGTGATTTTTGACTGGAATTTATGGAGACTTAATTTTTTTTTAAATTCTTGGTGTTTGACTTACTGGTACGTCACCATATTGTACTCCACTAACAACTACACCATCTTAAAAAGATTGAAAACCTCTGCTCTATTTTAGCCAATATAATCTACAAGGGTAGCATGCATCTCTGGTTGAGGACCTCTTGTTTGCAATATATGTGTAAATGGAAATTACCTTTCGATCTGCACAAACCGCAAGCAGGCGACGGACCTCTTCTTTTTTCTGCATTTGGCATAATTTAATTAATTTGATTTATCAAAAACCAATTTGTTGAAATGGCAACTTACAGTTTCGTCTTCGAAATAACCTGACAATCTATCTCTGTATCCACCATACAAGTCTGCATCAGCCTGTTTGTCCTGTTGAAGTAGATTGTAAAAAGATTTCCTTTACATCTTTGATTACACTTACAAGTTCATAATGTCTAAGCAGACAAAGCCTGAAACCGTCCTTGCCGTCTGCTCTTCTACAATCTCTTAAGACATTATGTATTTTCAAACAAATCTGCAATGCAAGCAAAAACATATTAGTTAAATAACTTAAGTGCAAAAGTGTTGAAGATTGTTGTGTACCTCTTCTACGGATTCTGCAGCGCAGAAAGCAAACAGGAACATCAATATGAAATATGAAGCCATGTTGAAGTAGCAATTGTGACTGTGCTACTGATTCCAGACATATTATATGCAAAGTGTATGAAAGACGAGGATGTCATATTGAAGAGAACAAAAAGTGTGTATCCACAGTGTGTGAGGATTTTGATTGGATCTGCTGATTTAGTGCATTGGTGTTTGTGTTTGGGTGCTACACCGTGTCCGAGAATGAACGACAAGAGAGGATATCCAAGCACAATCTTGATAAAACTAAAGTTGAAATATGTGTTTACAAAAATATGAATACACAAAGTGACCTTGCAATGAATGGAAAATCCGGGTAAAATATACATTGCATTTCTGGTATCAAGGCAATGTCATGAAATTGGTCTGTGCAGTGTTGGACTGGTACTGCTTAAACTGTACTCTAGACTCTTTGTTTTTGACATTGGTAAAGTATATGTAAATGTGAAGGAAAAAAAAAAGGGTGTTAAGTATCAAAAACAAGGAGTCAGGAATATAACAGATAGGTACGTGATAAATAGAAGAATTCTAAACTGTACTGCAGTATCGGTACATGGTACCTTGAACTGGCTCAAAAGGTACTACGATACCTGTACGTGGTACTTTGTACTGGTTCAAAGTATACCGCAATTCAGTCCAGGGTAATTTCGCCGATACAAGAAGTACCGTGGTACCGGTATGTTTACCCGGCACAATACCGGGTACCGGCCCAACACTAGATCGATGAATATTGGACCTACGAGATTCATCCATGTAATTCTGAATATTTAATCGGAATATCTAATTTTATGGGTAGTGTTTTTGGTTGGGTTAGGGGATAATTACGGTTCTTTCCATGTTGGGTATTTATAAAAGAAAAGAGGATCTAGTTTTTTATAGCTTTATTCACTGTATACATTGATATTGTTAAACAACAAAATTCATCTTTACACTTTTTTTTCTTCTGGTATTAGACAGAACTTTGAAAAAAAAAAATGAAAATTACGCAAGATATTTGCAACCTCAGAAGTAATACAGTCGAACCTCGTTATAACGAATCGCTCGGGACCCGAGAAATCGATTCGTTATAACGAAAGTTCGTTATAACA
>JAQIXU010001485.1:0-17074 GCA_034701245.1 Strigamia transsilvanica | reverse complement strand
TGTAGAAGATGTGGAAGAGTTGGCGCTCGGTGTGGAGTAGGTCGTTGGTTTTGAGGATCTGGTGGAGAAATGGAAGGATGATTCGGATTAGTTGGTTTTTGTGTTACGGTAGTTAGAGAAGAATGGCAAATACCAAGGTGGTAAATGTATTTTGGGGATTATTGAGGGTTTTTGAGAGTAAAGATGTTGATTGAGGAATGTTTTTTTCGAAATGTGTCTAGTTTTGGATGTAAAAGTGCATTTAAGAGTCGAAAAATTACATTTTTGAACACAAAAATGCATTCCTGCATCCAAAAATTGCATTTTTGAACTTGAAAATGCATTTTTGCATCCAAAAATACCATTTCCAAACCAAAAGATACATTTATGCAAAAAAAAATTACATTTTGCTTCACTTTTGCACCTCAACACACATATCCAAATTTGATACTTCCCCCATCATCTTAAAAAACATCGTAAACACCGTTTCTTAAGCTTCAGTTTTACATTATGCTCATTTATATTAGCAAACACTTTTGTTTCCAATTCGCCAACTTTGTGCCGTAAAACCTTTATAGCGTCTTCGACATTCGGAAGAACCAATATCGGCACGAGCGGCTGAATTGAATTATTTATACTTCAACTTGTAGTTCTGTTTTTGGTTGATTTTAAGCCGAGATTGTGCGCTCGCCAATTCGCCCTTCATTTCTCGCACTTTCTCCCTGCCAATTACAAATTACAATTACATTAAAATAAATAAATAATTAAATCAATAATACTCCAATTTATTTTCGGCTGTTTCTTCTTTGGACTTTTGGGGCAAATTGTTAAGCGCTTTCATCAACTCGTCCCCGACGAGAATAACTTCACTTTGCTCGATTTTATTGTAACTTAAAAACAAAACAAACATTTATTTAGTTGATTTTTATATTTATATCATTTTTAATTTACTCAGCGAGATCTTTTTGCGTCAAAACATTCGAAGCGTCGAAGCACTCGGTGAACCATTCCAAAAATGGCGCGAGTTCTTCCTTTTCAAAAAACCAATCGACATCGCTGCCATTCAGTTTATCCGCGTTGGGATAACTGGTGACCTTTAGTTTCTGAACAAATTTAGCATCCCGAGACATTTTATTCGCTCAGAAAATACCATAAAACTTTCGCATCGGCCATTAAAAGTTGGCGCTTCGGATCTAAATCTGGAACCAGAACCGAAATCCTCTCGTGTGATTGGTGCGCACAATCACAGTTGAGTCTGGTCTGGTCTGGACTGTGGTCTGGTTGGATGTGAAATGTTTTATGGCGCGCCGGTTTTATGGGTATCGTCAGATTCTTAGTTGGTCTAAATCAACCCTAAAACAGCGTCAAAAGGAAGATTTGTACTTCATGGACAATTTGGGAAGAAAATCGGTATAATATTAATCGTAAATTTGTATAATGTGACATTTTTTCACGGTTTCCTTGTGGTTTTTTAGCGAGTGTATAAACCCGCTCCGTGGCGATATCGGAACCCCGGACCGACAAATGAGTAAATTATTCATAAATAAATAAATAAACACGAATATTAATGTGCGGGCTTTATTCACAGACAGTCGGGTGATGTTGCGCTTGAGGAAATCAGGAAAAAGCCACGTGTTATGATCATAGACTTCAATGGGAAGTTGATAGACAGAGATGGTGAACAAAGGAATTTTATTTTTACAAAAAAATGCAAATTTAATTTAATTTTTTTTTTTAAAGAGTTCGAGCGGTACGAAGCCGAGTTGGAGGGGCGTCGAAGTGAAGGAGGTGTTCGTGAGGATGTGGTGGCTCATGAGCGGCAGTTTAATTTACCGAGACCGATTAATAAAGTGCTTAGAAAGAGATTGTCGTCCACACCAATTAATAAATCTCAGAGTATTTGATTTTATGATTTATTTCTTATGATTTATTGATTTATTGATTTATTGAAGGAGAATTCGACAGCGATGCAGCGAGTGGCTACAAGGAGGACAAAACGTCGATCGTGGTTCCCAAAACGAAAATTCCGACCAAAAAGAAGATGAAATCGGTGAAGAAAAGCGCCGAGAAGACGAATCCCGCGACGAAAAAACGAAATAACAGCGCGAAATCGGCGAAAACGAGTAGGAAAAGCATTTTGGAGTCGAGTAAGGGTCCGCGAGCGACTCCAAAAGGGGCCGCCAGCGACAATACATCGAGGAAAATCGCGCGATTGACTCCGAATAAGAAAACCAAGGCCCCGATTGTGGAGGAAACCCGCGAAACTGGTCAAAAGGTGCCGAGACGGAGCCTGCGCATTAATAAAACGAGCCCGCACGATGCGGTCGACGAAATAGGTCCGCCGAGCGATCAAACGGGTTCCGACGAGGCGATCGTCGAGTCGTTGGAGCCTGCGAATAAGTCTGAACAAGAGCACCGACGAACGGGAAATTGTGGCCGGACGGGGCCCGCCGACCAGGAAATCGAGTTTGAATAAGCAGATCGCAGTAAACGAGAAAAGCGCTTCGATTAAGGACGCGGAAGAGCGGCGAAACCAGCAAATAAGTCCCGCGAAGGTCGTGGAAGAAAATAGGACGGAAATTGAAGAGATCGGGGGAATCGGTGACGGAATTGAAGAGCGGGGGTTGAGAAGGAGTCTTAGGTTGAAGGAAATAAGTCCGGAGGTGAGAGTGAGCCCGCGGATTAGTAAGACGTCGGGAGGACGTGTGCGGAAGAGGAGGAGTGTCGAGAGGACGGCGAAGGTTGCGACGGAACCCACAACTAGATCTAAATCTGAGCACAGAAAACGCAAATCACACGGAACCGAGCAAGCACCAAATCGTCCCTCGAAGAAACAACTAAGTAAACAACACAAAAACTCAACTCGTTCATTTAAAAAACAAAACGAACAAAATATTCTTTTCAAGTCTTTCCGGAAATAAACGTCGACAATTAATTAATTTGTTTTTAATTCCCAGTCAAAAAGACGAAACAAGATTCGGATTCCGACCACACTGAGCGGAGTTTACTCGCGGATGGAAGCGTCGTATCGGTGCCGGTCCAGCCGCTTCCGGTGATCGATCAAGACACCAACAAAATCGTTTACATTGGTCAGATTTTCTAGATTTTATTTTTAAAAAAAAATTAAATCGACTTAACTAACGATTTATTTTTGCAGATTTATTCCGCAAATTTACATCGGTTGAATTTTCCTGGCCGGATGGCGCTCCAGCGACCGATGGAACCGGTGATCCGTACGTCATGAGCATCAGCTTAGAGCATAACGCGTTGGCTTTTGGCTTTTTGTTCGTTAGACCGAAGTGCGAAAAGCCGTCGGAAAGACTGAACGAACATTCTTTGGTAGGAAAATAAATGGAAATGTATTAGGGGGGTTCGTTAAATGAACGGTTTTGTAATTTTGTGATTTTCTATTGATCGTAAAATTGAAAAATTACAAAATGGCCTCTTTTAATGAAAACCTTTTATTGTATATTTTCACATTTCTCGACGTTTTAATAACATTTTTGTCGCTTTTGTTTAGATTTTTAACGTGTCACTGGGCTATGTTTTTGTCACTGTGCACTGCACTTCGTTCTTTGCGAAGAAAGGCGATGTTTTTATTGTTCCCAGGGGAAATCGCTATAGGATACAAAATCTGGCCCCAGTGAAGGCAAAGCTAAGCTTTACTAGAATCAACGGCTGATGGTCGACATTTCACGATATTATACATATTTTTTTTTCCAAAAAAAAAATGTTTGTTTGTTTTCATATTTTTGTACATCAATAACCTAACGTATCATTTGTCATCTTTTTCATTTTAAACATTAAACTAAGGCGTTTCATAAGAGCATCCATTTTGTGAATACATTTACGACAATTTTAGACTGAAAACTTGCAAAACCAACCTAAAAGTAGTTTTTGCGATTTAGAAAAACAATTTTGACATCCAAAACAAAACGGAAATGGAAATTTGATCTAAAATTGGAGCTTTTTCGATCCGTTATTCGAATTTAAATTTTATTTCATGATTAGGCTTGTTTTCGAGCCTCGCCATCTAGTGAGTGAATGGTGAAAACGGTAGTTTGAGAGCGCCGTTTTTCTTAATATGCTGGGCAACAGGGACTGGTTTAAAGGAAAGACCGATGAGCCTGCAAATGAGTCGACGATAGCCTGCTCGACCGCTGCGTGGAAATGGCTCCTTGTGGACGTTTTGCTGGGCGCAACAGGTAAACTACTGCTATTTCAACCTTTTCAAACGTGTTCGAAATTATTTTAAACACTATTTACTCAAACAATAGTGAAACGCTCGAAATAAACTTTTTGAGCAGGTGGACAAATATTGATATTTTTACTTATTTATCGATTTTTTAAAGATTTAAAGAGTTAGAGATTTTAAAGGTGTTTGTAATGGCCGTTGCGCGGAAGTTAAAATCAGTACAGTACAGCGCGAATCGTTTTTCGCCTTGAAATTGAACAAAGTTTACGTAATTTTTAACGATTAATTTCGGAATAGTTAAATGGTGAATTAGTTTTGATTTTTGTGACGAAATTTGCGGGTTTTAGCCCGATTTTTCGTCGAATTGAGAGATTTTTTTACGGAAACGGTTCAAAATGGTCATTTTTTGACGAAAACGGTTCCAAAATGGTGTTTCTAGAACGGAAACTACCCGTTGCCATCCTCATCACGAATCATATTAGCTAAAGTAAATCCCAATCAAACACAAATATCATTTTCAGAGAACTTTACAGCAACTAAACGGCTGCAAATACCAATTTCGACATCCAATCCCAAAAGGACACCTGCGCTGCAACTTACAATCTATTAGGTAAAAATATAAATAAAACAAAAATTAAAAATTAAAAAATAAACAACAAATCATCAACTCGAATTTCTCGCAGATTCATGAAAACAAGCAACGAAAAACGTCAAGCTTACAAGCACGATTGATCGAAGTCGAGGCTATCAGGAAGAGCGTACAAAAACGACCCAACCTCGCGAATCGTTCCGGCAGCGGTTCGGCGTCCACCCACTCGTGTAATCGCCATTTTCGCTCGGACGGCGACCGATTTCGCTCCGTTTTCGACGCATTCTGGCGAATCGATTTCCTTTTCCTCATGGACTCGTGGAACTTCTTCAACACGTAACTTCGCTCTTCGGGCGGCAACTCGAAATCGCCGTCGTGCCACTCGTTTAAATCCAAATTCGAATTTTCGTCGCGATTTTCGTGCACGTTGAGTCGTTTCCGAGGGTTTGTACGACTTGAATCGCGATCGTGCGCCGTTTTTACGGTTCGTGGGTCCCGTTGTTTGGGATTAGCATTCGTGCTTGAGGTTTTCGAGCTGTTTCCAACCGACTGGTTTTGGTCGGATGATTTGTGGGGACGATTGGAACGTGCGCACCCATTCGCGAGGGCTGAGCCGAGCATTTTGCGCTCGCCGTCGAAGGAAAATCGTTTGCGTTCGATTAGGACTGCGTCGTCGGCTCCGATCTCCGTGACGTTTGGCGAGACAATGTTCAAACTCAATTTCGTCAATAACGAAACGACGAGTTCGATGAAGGAAAATATGTTTCCTTCAACGAGCACGTTGTTTCGTTATTCACTCGAACCTGTTCGTCGGTGAAGAAAGCGATCCGTGGCCGAAGAGAAAAAGTCGGTAGAAATTTGAAAATTTATCAGAGAAAATGGAAGGAATATGTATGTAATTTCGTTTTTTTTTTTATTATTTTTTATTATCAAGTTCACCTCCGAAATCATCGAGCGAAGATGAGTCGCCGAAGGAAATCCCGGATGAGAAAAAGTCACGTGTTGATGGATAGAGATGGTGAACGAACGAATTAGATTTTTATCAAAAGATGTAAATTTAATTTAATTTAATTTAATTTAATCGAATTAATCGATTTTTATGATTGATTTCATCGAATTTATCCAAAAAAACAGTCAAATTCAATTGATAATTTGTGATTTATTTCTTTTATTTCTATTTTCCTCAGATAACGCGATTGTCTCGCCAAACGTCACAGAGATCAGGGCCGACGACGCAGTCTTAATCGAACGGAAACAATTTTCCTTCAACGGCGAGCGCAAAATGCTCGGCTCAGCCCTAGCAAATGGGTGCGCACGTTCCAATCGTCCCCACGAATCATTCGACCAAAACCAGTCGGTTGGAAACAGCTCGAAAACCTCAAGCGGGAATGCTAATCCCAAACAACGGGACCCACGAACCGAAAAAACGGCGCACGATCGCAATTCAAGTCGCACAAACTCTCGGAAACGACTCAACGTGCACGAAAATCGCAACGAAAATTCGAATTTGGATTTAAATGAGTGGCACGACGGCGATTTCGAGTTGCTGCCCGAAGAGCAAAGGGAAGTGTTGAAGAACTTGCACGAATCCATGCGGAAAAGGAAATCGATTAGCCAAAATGTGTCGAAAACTGAGCGAAATCGGCCGCCGTCCGAGTGAAAATCGCGATTACACGAGTGGTTGGACGCCGAACCGGTGCCGGAACGATTCCCACCATTTTGGAACCGTTTTCGTCAAAAAATGACCATTTTTAATATGTTTTCATCAAAAAATGACCAATTTTAAATTGTTTTCGTCCAAAAATGATCTTTTGTTAACTGATTTCGTCAAAAAGTGACCAATTTTAAATTGTTTTCGTCCAAAAGTAACCATTTTGAAGCGTTTTCGTAAAAAGATCTCAATTCGATGAAATCAAAACTAATTCCCCATTTAACCATTTCGAAATTAATCGTTGAAAATTATGTAAACTTTGTTCAATTTTCAAGGCGAAAAACGATTCGCGCTGATTTCACCTTCCGCGCAACAGCCATTACCAACTTGTAAAAACTAATTCGAAATAACAAACAAAAATCTTTAAAAAATCAATAAATAAGTAATATTTGTCCACCTGTTCAAAAAGTTTATTTCGAGTGTTTAAATAATTTAGAACACGATTGAAACGGTTAAAATAGCAGTTTACCTGTCGCGCCCAGCAAAACGTCCACAAGGAGCCATTTCCACGCAGCATATTAAGAAAAACGGCGCTTTCAAACTACCGTTTTCACCATTCGCTCACTAGATGGCGAGGCTCGAAAACAAGCCTAATCTTGGAACAAAATTTAAATTCGTATAACCACGAACACAACAAACCTAGGTTTGTTGTGTTCGTGGTATAACGGATCGATAGAACTCCCTATTTTAGATGAAACTTTTGTTTTGAGTGTCAAAATTGCTTTTCTAAATCGCAAAAACTACTTTCAGGTTGGTTTTGCGAGTTTTCAGTCTAAAATTGTCGTAATTGTATTCACAAAATAGATGCTCTTATGAAACGCCTTAGTTTAATGTTTTAAATGTTTTAAAATGATAAATATTACAAATGAAACGTTAGGTTATTGCTATACAAGAGTAGTAAAACTAACAAACAATATGTATAATATCACGAAATGTCCACCATCAGCCGTTGATTCTAGTAAAGCTTAGCTTCGCTTCCACTAGGGCCAGATTTTGTATCCTGTAATGATTTCCCCTGGGAACGAGAAAAACATCGCCTTTCTTCGCAAAGAACGAAGTGCAGTGCACAGTGACAAAAACATTGCCCAGTGCCACGTTAAAAATCTAAAAAAAAGCGACAAAAATGTTATTAAAACGTCGAGAAATGTGTAAATATACAATCGGAGGTTTTCATTAAAAGGCGCCATTTTGTAATTCTTCAATTTTACAATTAATCGAAAATTACAAAATTACAAAAGCGTATATTTAACGAACCCCCCTAATACATTTGCATTTATTTTTCTACCAAAGAATGTTCTTTCAGTCTTTCCGACGGCTTTTCGCACTTCGGTCTAACGAACAAAAAGCCAAAAGAAATCGCGTTATGCTCGAAGCTGATGCTCACGACGTACGGATCACCGGTTCCATCGGTCGCCGGAGCGCCGTCCGGCCCGTAAAATTCGACCGATGTAAATTTGCTTAATAAATCTGCAAAAATAAATCGTTAGTCGAGTGAATTTAATTTTTTAAATAAAATCTAGAAAATTTAACCGATGTAAACGACTTCGTTGTTGTCTGGATCGATCACCGGAAGCGGCTGGACCGGCACCGATACGGCGCTTCCATCCGCGAGTAAACTCCGCTCAGCGTGGTCGGAATCCGAGTCTTGTTCCGTCTTTTTGACTGGGAATTAAAAACAAATTAATTAATTGTCGATGAAAATTCGTTTTAAAAGTGAAAATTAAAGGGCCGGTTCACTTTAGCGACTTCGGTACGTTTTAGCGACTGTTGTATCAGTGACAATTCAAAAAAAAATATTTATTGAAAAAATTCATTCATCTACCTGGGGAAGTTAATAAACTATTTTTAGACTGAAAAACTGAATTTCAGACTGGAAAACAGCATTTTTAGACTGATAAACTGAATTTTAGACTGAAAAATGCGTTTTCAGACTGAAAAATGGCATTTTTAAACTATAAAACTGCATTTTTGGTATGAAAAACTGCATTTTTGGTATGAAAAACTGCATTTTTAGACTGAAAAACTGCATTTTTAGACTGAAAAACTGCATTTTTAAACTGAAAAACTGCCTTTTTGGACTGAAAAACTGCATTTTTGGACTGAAAAACTGCATTTTTAGACTGAAAAACTGCATTTTTAAACTGAAAAACTGCCTTTTTGGACTGAAAAACTGCATTTTTATACTGAAAAACTGCATTTTTAAACTGAAAAACTGCCTTTTTGGACTGAAAAACTGCATTTTTAGACTGAAAAACTGCATTTTTAAACAGAAAAACTGCCTTTTTGGACTGAAAAACTGAACTTTAGACTGGTAAAACTCGGAAAACAGCATTTCAGACTGCAAAATTGCATTTTTGGGTTGAAAAACTGCATTTCAGACCGTCGTCGTGACGTTTTTACGTAACGTTGCAAAAACGATACGTCGTAGCGACGTACGGTCGCTAAAATGATACGTCGCTAAAACATACCGCGGGGAAAAAAATTCGCCAAAGTGATTATTCCCGAAATAAAAAAAACCTTTTTTGGGTTTTCTGTTTCTACGAGGGTAAGCTTGCGGGACCGGGATGGGCGACGATATCGAATCAACGTAGAAGAAACCCATTTCGTCTAATTTGTACACGGGTCTTTCAAAATCACAGGTGTCTAGGCGTGGTATTCGGGTACGTTGCGAGCGCCGCAGATTCGGATCGACGTTTTTTTCCGGATAAACTTGAAAAGAAGATTTTGTTCGTTTTGTTTTTTAAATAAACGAGTTTAGTTTTTGTGTTGTTTACTTAGTTGTTTCTTCTTGGGACGATCTGGTGCTTGCTCGGTTCTGTGTGATTTGTGTTTTCTGCGCTCAGATTTAGATCTAGTTTCGGGCTTGGTTCCGGCGCTTTTTGGGTCGGGTGAACCTGCAAATAAAATACAATAAAATTATTCTTTTCAGTAAATTAATTGCAATTTTTGTTTTTTTTTTGGTTCGTAATTTCAAAAATTTCGACCAAAATCCACCAAATGCATACCCGCCGATGACGAACAATCACTAGCCGCGTCCGTCTCAACCACCACCGCCCTCTTAGTTCTCTCAGTTCCCTCACTTCCCTTCGCACTGCGTCCACCCTCACCTACCAAAACAAAAAACACTTCAATCAAACAAACACTTGTCTCCAACAACAATTCCCTTACCATTCTTACTGCTCCCCTTCACTTTCACCATCCTCCTCACTTTATCCCGCAACTCCATCAAACCTCGCCTCCCTTCGACACTCCTCTTCTCCACACGTCCTCCCGACGTCTTACTAATCCGCGGGCTCATTCTCACCTCCGGACTTATTTCCTTCAACCTAAGACTCCTTCTCAACCCCCGCTCCTCAATTCCGTCACCGATTCCCCCGATCTCTTCAATTTCCGTCCTATTTTCTTGACTAGTTTGCTCGTTTCGCCGCTCTTCGGCGCCTTTAATCGAAGCGCTTTTCTCGTTTACTGCGATATGCTCGACGCCGCTCTTATTCAAACTCGATTTCCTGCTCGCCGAGCCCCGTCCGGCCACAATTTCCTGTTCGTCGGTGCTCTTGTTCGGACTTATTTGCAGGCTCGAACGACTCGTTCGCGACACCTGTTCGACGATCGCCTCGTCGGGGCCCGTTTGATCGTTCGACGGACCGATTTCGTCGATAGCTTCGTGCGGGCTCGTTTTATTACTGCGCAGGCTCCGTCTCGTCAGTTCCTGTTCGACGACGTTTTCGGCATTCAGCTTCTTCCGTCTCGCCGGCTGTTCTTCGACGACGTCGGCGACGTCCGCGGTCTTCTTTCGACCCGTTTCGCGGCTTTTTACCGCAATTGGCGCCTCGCTTTTCTCATTCGGAGTCGATCGCGCGCTTTTCCTCATTGTATTGTCGCTGGCGGCCCCTTTTGGAGTCACTCGCGGACCCTTACTCGACTCCAAAATGCTTTTCCTACTCGTTTTCGCCGATTTCGCGCTGTTATTTCGTTTTTTCGTCGCGGGATTCGTCTTCTCGGCGCTTTTCTTCACCGATGTCATCTTCTTTTTGGTCGGAATTTTCATTTTGGGAACCTCGATCGACGTTCTGTCCTCCTTGTAGCCACTCGCCGCATCGCTGTCGAATTCTCTTTCGGCTATTTCCGGCTCCGCGGTCGGAAAATCCTCATTTTTCTTGCGAAAACTGGTCGCGGCGCTCATTTTGGTTTCGTTTCTCGTCTCGAAATCGCCGTCCAACGACTCGTCCTCGATGTCCCCGTCCATCGACGCATCTTCGTCGACAGTCCCGAGGGTTTCTCGAGCCAATTTCGATTCGCCAAACCGATGACTCAACCTCGGACGTCGTTCCGGCACTGGCACCGGCACCGGCACGGTGTCCAACCACTCGCGTAATTGTGATTTTCGCTCGGACGCAGACCGATTTCGCTCCGATTTTGACACATTTCGGCTCATGGATTTCCTTTTGCGCATGGATTCGTGGAACCTCTTCAACATATAACTGCGCTCTTCCGGCGGCAACTCGAAATCGCCGTCGTGCCATTCGTTTAAATCGAAATTCGAATTTTCTTTGCGATTTTCGGGCGCGTTGAGTGTTTTGCGAGGGTTTGCGCGACCAGCATTTCTGCTGGAAGTTTTCGAACTGTTTGCGACCAACTGGGTTTGGGTGAACGATTTGTAGGGACGGTTGGAACCTGCGGAGCTGTTTGCGAGGGCTGAGCCCAAATTTTTGCGTGCGCTGTCGAAAGAAAATCGTTGGCGTTTGATTAGGACCGCGTCATCGGCTCCGATCTCGGTGACGTTTGGCGAGACGATTGCATTATCTGAGGGAAATAGAAATAAAAAAAAATAAATGCCAAATTATTAATTGAATTTGTGTATTTTTGTGAATTATAGTCCTGATGCACTGATTTGTTAATGGAATTTGCCGAACCGCTTTGATTGTTAGTATCTTTTGTTTGAATTTGCTGTTTCAATTCAATTCAACGCGAGAAATCGATAAATTCGATGGAATAAATAAAAAAAATCAATAAATCAGGTAAAATAAATCAGAAGAATCGATAAAGTCGATGAAATCAATCGTAAAAATCGATTAATTCGATTAAATCAACCATAAAAATCAATAAACCAGATAAAGTCAATCCAAAAAAATCGATAAATTCGACGAAATCAATCATAAAAATCGACAAATCCAACGAAATCAACCGTAATAATCAATAAATCATATGAAATAAATCATAAAATCAAATACTCCGAGATTTATTAATCGGTGTGGACGACAATCTCTTTCTAAGCAGGTTATTACTCGGCCTTCCATCCTCATGAGCCGTCACATCCCGACGAACTCCTCCTTCACTTCGACGCCCCTTCAACTCGGCTTCATACTGGTCGACCTCTTAAAAAAAAATTAAATTAAATTTACATTTCTTTTATAAAAATAAAATTAGTTTGTTCACCATCTCTGTCTATCAACTTCCCAGTGATATCTACGACCATAACACGTGACTTTTTCTCAGCCGGGACTTCCTTCGGCGACTCATCTTCGCTCGACGATTTTGGCAGTGAAAATGCCGACATTCGCTTCACCCTTCGAAACTTGACAATAAAAAATAATAAAAAACGAAATTATACATATATTTCTTCCATTTTTTCTCATAAATTTCGAAATTCCTACAGATTTTCTCTCTTCGGCCGCGGATCGCATCGCAACACTCTCGTCTTCGGTCTCCGACTTTTTGCTTTCTTCGTCGTCAAAATAATCGTCAAATATTTCCAATCCGAGTTCGTTTTTCCTGATTTCCTTACGCGCAACATCACCCGACTGTCTGTGAATAAAGCACGCGCATTAATATTAGTTTTTTATTTATTTATTTATGAATAATTTACTCATTTGTCGGTGCGGGGTACCGGTATCGCCACGGAGCGGGTTTATACACTCGCTAAAAAAAACACAAGAAAACCGTTAAACAAATGTGAAGTTATACGAATCCTCGATTAATATTGACCGATTTCCTTCTCAAATTATCCATGACTTGCAAATCTTCCTTTTTACGCCGTTTTAGGGTTGAATCAGCCCAACTAACAATCTGACCTTGGACGAAACCGATGAAACCCGCGCGCCGAGAAACATTTCTCATCCAACCAGACTCAACAGCCGTTGTGCGCACCAATCACGCGAGAGGATTTCGGTTCTGGTTCCGGATCTAGATTCGAAGCGGCAACTTTTAATGGCCGATGCGAAAGTTTTCTGTTTTGTAATTACGGTATTTTCTGAGCGAATAAAATGTCTTGGGGTGCTAAATTTGTTCAGAAACTGAAGGTCATCGGTTATCCCAACGCGGATAAACTGAACGGCAGCGATGTCGATTGGTTTTTTGAAAAGGAAGAACTCGCGCCATTTTTGGAATGGTTCACCGAATGCATCGACGCTTCGAATGTTTTGACACAAAAAGACCTCACTGAGTAAATTAAAAATGATAAAAATATAAAGATTAATTAAATAAATGTTTGTTTTGTTTTTAAGGTACAATAAAATCGAGCAAAGTGAAGTTGTCCTCGACGGCGACGTGTTGATGAAAGCGCTTAATAATTTGCCCCAAAAGTCCAACGAAGAAACCGCCGAAAATAAATTGGAGTATTATTGATTTAATTATTTAATTATTTATTTATTTTAATGTCTGAAAATTTGTAATTGGAAGGGAGAAAGTGCGAGAAATGAAGGGCGAATTGGCGAGCGCGCAATCTCGGCTTAAAATCAACCAAAAACAGAACTACAAATTGAAGTATGAATAATTCGATTAACGAAAATTAAAATTATTATTTAAAATAAAATTTATTTCAGTCAACTTTATACGGCTTTGAATGAACGAAGCAACGAATTGACGCTGCACATTGAGAAATTAAACGCAACCGTTAAGGAGAAGTGGAACGATTGCTTGGAAGCTGGAAAACAAGTTGAAAATAAAAATGAAAATTAAATTATTTGATTGAATAATTAAGTTTAAATTTTTTTATTTTAGTTCGATAACCTCCTCAGCGAAGTGCAGAGTTCGAACAAACATCTGCACTCGCTGTATTCGGGTTTTTTCACGGAACCCTCGTCGAAAAACACGTTTTTCCTGTCGCAAATTGATTTGAATGATTTTCAACTTCAAGAGGAGAAACATAATCGTCTATTGAAATCTTTCATCAAGAAACAATTTTTTGACGTACGAACTGACAAAATGCACATTTCCAAATCATTAAATCTCATGTTAAATTATGAAAATGATAAAAATTTGCATTTTTTTCAATCTAAATTACCGTAAATGATCTCATTGAATGCAGGATTCCAAAACTAGGCCTGTGCGATTATTTTTAAAAGTGAATATGAATGCGATATGGCAATCATATTCACTTGGCAGCGATATATCGCAATATTGCAATGTTTTGGGGATTTTTTGGCTGTTTCGTGACGTTTTGGTCGTTTTTCAGCTGTTAGGAGACATTTTGGTGACGTTTTGGACTCTTTTCTACACAAAATGTCACCAAAACGTTACCAAAAAGCAGTGTTGCGATGTTTTGCGGTACTGCGATATATCGAAATATCGTGCAGGCCTAGCCAAAACCACTGAATTCAACATCTAAATTGACCAGATCAACTAAATTCAACACGTAAATGACTCGAATAACTGCCAAAACTGATGAAAAACACTAAAATAAACGTTTAAATTGAGCAAAACGATTGAATTGAATATGTAAATTGCATAAAAATGTAGATTTTATCAAAATAGAGCATTTACGGTAGCCAATTAACCTTTTAACTACAACATAGGGCTTTGAAAAAGTGTCTGGCGACACGTGGAACGAAATGAACTACAAATTACGAATCAAAAAACCGAACTTGCAGTTGGTGCAAGAGGACAGTCAGAACGATTACATGTACCATTGCCTCGCTCTGAAACGTCTCAGCGATTTGTTAGTTGATTTTTAACGATTTTTAAAAGCGCTTTGATTGATTTCTCTTCGTACATTTCAGTTACCCGCACATTAAATTCGCGGAAATCGATCTACAAGCGGAGGAATGCCAACTGATCGCGTGCATCGACAGAGTGAAGAAAATCAACCAGTCGGTGCAAACCGGCAAATTTGCTTGCGATTCGAGCGCAGTTAGGTAAACAAATGGAAATTCATTTGAAATCTGTACATTTTTGTCGAAATTTGTAAATTTCTGACGAATTTTGGTAGAAATTAGTATATTTTTGTCGAAAATTGTCAAATTTTGTCGAAATTGCAGCCGACTGCAGAAAGAAGCGAACAGCCAAGCGGTGCCTTTGAAAGGGAAACTGGAAGCGTTAAGGTTCAAAACGATCGTGAAACAGGTGCACGAATTGGCGGATTCGCAGTCGATTAAGACGGTGACGGGAGATTACGCGTTGAAGTCCGTGCGCCAGCAGTACATCAACTCTAAGTTGGATAAAGTAGGAATGGATGGTTCAAATTGATGTTTGTGTGGCAGATGAATTACATTTTTTCGTTTTTCTTTTAGGTTTTGACTTATTTGATACGCCAGAGAGCACGCTGCGAGATATTTTCGCTGTTGTACGAATTGGAGTTGGAAAGTCATCGCGAGACTCACGAAGTTGTGTTGAATGTTGATAGGATGATCCAGGAAGAGCAGATCAACTTGGATCACACATTGGTAGTTTGATTTTTGTGATGTGGGGTTTGTGCATCTGAGGCTGTGATTCAAGATTGCGCTTCAGAAGTGGCCGTGATTGGGATAAGCAACGTTGGGAATTGTCACATTTAGGCTAAATAACAAGAAATGGTCATTTTTTGTTGAAGAATGTTTAAAAAAAATGGTCATTTTTTTACAAAAGAGTTCAAAAATGGTCATTTTTGGTCGAAAACTGTTCAAAATGGTGATTTTTTGACGAAAACGGTTCCAAAATGGTTTTTTTTTGACGAAAACAGTTCAAAAATGGTCATTTTTGGTCGAAAACTGTTGAAAATGGTCATTTTTTGACGAAAACTGTTCCAAAATGGTCATTTTTTGACGAAAACAGTTCAAAAATGGTCATTTTTTGACGAAAACGGTTCAAAATGATCATTTTTTTGACGAAAACAATTTAGAATTGGTCATTTTTTTGACGAAAACGGTTCAAAATGATTATTTTTTGACGAAAACGGTCCAAAATGGTCTTTTTAGAACGAAAACTGTCCGTTGCCATCCTTATCTCACCACTAGTCATTTTAGTCAAACTAAATCCCAATCAAATATATTATTTTCAGAGAACTTTACAGCAATTAACAGCTGCAAATACTAACTTCGAGATCCAATCCCAAGAGGATGCCTGCGCCGCAACGTACAATTTACTAGGTAAAAATATAAAACAAAAACAAAAAATCAAAAATCAAAAATTAATCATAAATTTGTATTTTCCGCAGTTTCAAACCAACAACCGACGAAAAACTTGCCTTTTGCATTGCTCGAAGCGGCAAAAAGCTTAGAAGCGCGATTGTCCGACGTCGAGGCGACGTTGAAACAAATGACGACATATCAGGAACAGCGCACTAAAACACTGTAAAACTCGACACGCAATTATTTAACAAACGTTCGATTAATTTACGTTGATTTAGCGTTAACACGGAACAAAATCTGGAGAATGTGGCGTTCACCGATCAACCGGTGAATAGATTGTTAGGTCACGTGCCGGTTCGTCCGCTCGTGCCGATATTGGTTCTCCCGAATGTCGAAGACGCTATAAAGGTTTTGCGACACAAAGTTGGCGAATTGGAAACGAAAGTGTTTGCCAATATAAATGAGCATAATGTAAAACTGAAGGTGAGAAAGGGTGATGGAATTTTTGTGGTGTTTATGATGGGTTTTGAAGATGATGGAGGAAATGTGAAATTTGGATAAGTGTATTGAGGTGCAAAAGTGAACCAAAATGCAATTTTTTTATGCATAAATGTATCTTTAGGTTCAAAAATGCAATTTTTGGATGCGGGAATGCATATGCTATTTTTGGATGCACTTTTATGTTCAAATGCATTTCTGCATTTTCAAGTTCAAAAATGCAATTTTTGTATGCAGAAATGCAGTTATATGTTCAAAAATGGAATTTTTGTATGCAGAAATGCAGTTATATGTTCAAAAACGTAATTTTTGGATGCAGAAATGGATTTTCCAAGTTCAAAAATGCATTTTTGGATACATAAACGCAATTTTTAGATGCTTAAATGCAATTTTTGGATGCTTAAATGCCATTTTTGGATGCAGAAATGCAGTTTTATGTTCAAAAATGCAATTTTTGGATGCAGAAATGCAATTTTTAGATGCTTAAATGCAATTTTTGGATGCAGAAATGCAGTTTTATATTCAAAAATGCTATTTTTGGATGCAGAAATGAAATTTTAGGTTTAAAAATGCAATTTTTAGATCCTTAAATGCACTTTTACATCCAAAAATAAACACATTTCGAAAAAAACATTCCTTAATCAACATCTTCACCCTCAAAAACACTCATTAACCCACAAAATACATTTACCACCTTGTCACCCTTCCATTTCTCCACCAGATCCTCAAAACCAACGACCTACTCCACACCGAGCGCCAACTCTTCCACATCTTCTACA